>PVIH01006017.1:0-85596 GCA_004025045.1 Sigmodon hispidus
TAACCCTTAAGGAAATTGAAGCTGTCATTAAAAACCTCCCCCAAAATAAAAGCCCTGGTCCAGATGGTTTCAGTGCCGAATTCTACCAGACATTCAAAGAAGAATTACTACCGTTACTCCTCAAACTATTTCACACAGTAGAAACTGAAGGAATATTACCAAATTCCTTTTATGAGGCTACAATCACCCTAATACCCAATCCACTCAAAGGCACAACAAAGAAGGAGAATTACAGACCAATTTCCCTCATGAATATTGATGCGAAAATTCTCAACAAAATTTTGGCAAACCGTATACAACAATGTATAAAAGATATCATCCACCATGACCAAGTAGGCTTCATCCCAGATATGCAGGGCTGGTTTAACGTATGTGTGTTTTCAAAGCTATATCTGTTCATGACATGGTGTAGTGTTTTGAATAAGAACCCCCATAAGTGCATATACTTGAATGCTTAGTCACCCCACTGTTTGAAAGGATTAGAATAATTAGGAGGTGTGGCTTTGTTGGAGGAATTGTGTCATTGGAGGATGGGCTTTGAGGTTTAAGAGCTCATGCCAAGCCCAGAGTCTTTCTATCTTTGATCAAAATGTAGTGCTCAGCTATTACTCCAGTGTCTCCCTGTTTGCTTCCATGTTCTCTGCTATGATGATAATAGTTGAATCTCTGAAATTGTAAGCAAGACTCCAGTTAACTGCTTTGTCTTATCACAGTTGCTTTGGTTATGGTCTCTTTACAGCAATGGCATGGAGACTAGGACATATGGTTTTATATTTGCTCCTACATTCACCACTGGATTCTTCTTCATTCTTCCTGCAGACTACACTTTAGTGTACAGTCTTAGAAAACCAACTGCAGAACTGTGATGGAAGAAAGACAACTAGAGATGAATGTCCTCATCTTATACTAACAATGACTTGCTGCTGCTTCTTGAAAGGGGAGTTTAAATATAAAGAGAATGCTTAATTGAAAGGGTTTTGGGTTTTGTGCTATTTACATATACGTATAAATTCTTCAAGAATTCTATACAGTCTATTTAGATTATATCCATCCTGACCCTAAGCTCTCCAAATTAACATCCTCTTTTCAAAAAGTCATCAAGTACAATTTGTGTTGATCATATACACCTGGGTATGGGAACATCTACTGGAGCACTGTGGATCTTTCAAGGGCCAGTCCTTAAAGAAAATTCCCCCTCTCCCCCCTCATCAGTTATTAACTACCAGTAGCTCCTCAGTTAGGGTAGGACCTTATGACAACCTCCCTTTGTTGTCTTCCTTGAACTCACATGGACCTTGTGTGTTCTGTCATAACTACTATGGACCCATATCACAACTCCCCTGGTGCAGTAAGAAAAGACTGTTTCACTGAAGCCATGCACCACTTGTGGATCTTGAAACCTTTTATCTCTTTTTCTACATTGACCTCTGATCCTTGGAAGATAGAGGTAGGATATTGATGTCCCATTTAGGGATAAGCATTCCACAGTCTCTTATTCTCTATACATTCTCTATATAGTTATGGGCCTTTGTGGTTCTCACTATCTATTGTAGAAAGATGTTCTTCTGATGAGGGCTGATAGCTATAATAATACATGGGTATAACAATAAGTCTTAAAGAATCAGTTCAAAACTATGTTTATTTATCAGAGTATAATTGTAGGTTCTTTACAGGGTCTGTTTCCTGTCTAGCTATAGATTCTTGGTCTTAACAACATTGCTGAGTTTGGGTTCTACCTCCTGGAGCTGGCCTTAGATCTAGTCACAAAGTGATTGGATATTCCCATGATGTTCATTCCAGTATCATATCAGTGGTCATTAACTTGTCATGCTAGTCCAGGATTTTATGGTTTCCATTATATTTTTCTAGCAGGAAGATTTAGAGATAAATGTATCCTTGTTACAACAATTTCAGTATTTCACCCTTTCACATTTTCATGATAGTCTTTTCTTTTGATATTTAACAGTTGACCCTGAGTGCTTCTTGGAATCTTTGTGTGTTTCTTGCCTAGATTTTTCTGGTGCTCTTCATGTGTCTAAAGTTTTAAGATACCATTTCTTCAACTGTAATTTTGCCATTCTCTGTTTCTGGGACTATAGCATTATCCACATTACTATAACCAACATGGTACCATGGAATATCTGACACTGTTTATATCCCATTTTCTTCTGTTCTATTTTATTCTAATCTTTTAAAATATTTGTTTTATGTATGTGTGTGAATATCTCAAGAGGTCAGAAGAGGGCCTTGGAAGGCCAGGAGTTGAAGTTATAGGTGTCTGTAAGGTGTCTTACATGGGTGCCAGAGACTGAACTCAGGACCTCTGGAAGAGCATTATGCACTCCTAACTGCTAAGCTTTTCTCTAGACTTTGCTTTAATTGTAGGTACTGAAATAACCACTGATCTATTTCCAAGTTTATCCTTTCCCCTTTTATCTTGAAACTTCTGTTTATTGCTTTTAGCAAAAATATTAAAACTGTTATATTTTTCTATCAAATTTCTCTATTGTTTCGCAAGATGATCTACTTAAAATCTTTGAATGTATTTAAAATATTGACATAGATGATTTCTTTTACTAAGCCATGCCTATACCTGGGTGGTGACTGCTTATTACTGTGAGGTGAGGGCATACATGTTTTCTTTGAGTATGCAATAACCTCACTTAGAACACAGTTTGGATATGGTACATTGTGTAATTTCTGAATCATGATTCTTTGAATTGTTGTCTAGGCATCTTGTTCCAATACAGCTTTAATTTGCTCAGCTTAAAACTGCAACTTTTGTTGATCTGGGTAGCAGAACATCCCAGCTAAGTGTCACAGACTCTGGATACTGTGGTTGCCCTTTGCTGCTCCAGGGTCTCCTGAAACTTACACAGCTGTGTTTGACCTAGGAAGTTTCTAGCAAGTTTTCACCCGTGAACTTGATGTATTGACAGTTCTCCTGTCCTGCTGCTCCTAATACTAAGCCCTTTGCATTCCTCCCATCCACCAGTTATGTGCCTGCCCTGTCCTGAGTCTCTATCTTTGTGTTAACTGGAAGAAGCAGAGGATTTTATTTCTGTAGCTGTGCAAACCAGCTGCTGTGCTCTTGAGAAAAATCATGAGTTTCACTTAGTGGAGTTTTAATCTTCAAAAGTGAGTTCTTCTCAAAATTCTTAATGTTTCCTAGTCCACTTGTATATTGACAGAAAGAGCAGAGATGGGGGTTCTTGTCATTTGTGGGATAATTCCCCCAATACTTCACTTTCCCTCGCCAGAAGTTTTTGGATCGTTAGTGTGACTGGCTTCCTAGGCAAGTGAAAAGATTAAAAACCAAGAGTCTATCAAGAAAGGTATTCTCAAAGGAAACATGTAAGCCAAAGCAGGGTCATGGCTAGGCCCTCCAGTGGGGATCAATCTCCATCACACCTAAATCTCTTGATCTTCTTCCCCCAATGGACACAAGGAGGGTACTTGTGCTGGCCAGGAGAGCATGCCCACACACACTCATATACATAAAATAGTAAGAATTTGCAGCCTTCAGTTATAGCCCAATTTAAGTAACATGAGTCCAAAGCACTCATAGCCATTAATTTAAAGGGGTTCCAATTCGAGAGGATCAGAGGCACTGAGGAGAGAAAATATTTCCCAAATGAAAGAGCTCCTGTCCTCTACCTTAAATAAATCCCACAAATAACAATTCAAGAAATGTTAGCAATTACAATAAAAATTCAAACCACACCAGGAATCAAGACACTGTAACCAAGAAGGAGAAGAAAAGGTTCCTTTAAAATGGAGTTTGAAACTCACCCCATGGATAATTCTCATCTGTACAGTATGGCAACTCTTTGGCTTTAGTTAAAGAAATATAAATTAAGGAAAAAAAAACATTAAAACGGGACTTCTTAAAGATACTTGTTCCAGTTTCATTGATGTCATTTAATCAAATATTCAGACAAAAAGAAACTTGGGTAGTGGGGTGTTTATGACACGCATGGCAGGGCAGTCACACCGATGGGAGCCCAACAAATTACGACCACAGTCAGGAGCACGGAGAAGCGAGCAAAGGGTTTGTCATTTCTTCCTTGTTTGTTCTTAGCACATTTTCTCCACACCTATACATTTAAGAACCCCTTGTCCAGGGAAGGGTATCACCCATAGTAAGCTGGTCTTTCTATATTGATTAACTTTACTACATTTATCTTTCTCAAACACACTTACATGCCAACCCAATCCTTCCTCGAGACTCTCTGTACAGGCTATTGTAGGCTCCCCAAGTGGCCAGGTCCCTCCCCTGAGGACCTCTAACTGACCGGTTGCGCCCACAGAACTCTCTAAAAGCCCTAACTGCTGAACCCAGCCCCCTCCCTTGCAGAGTAAAAAGTCCAACTCTGAATATGAAATTCCACCAATATCCATATATGGAGATACCATTTGATTTGAGTTGACCAATGATATATAAAGATGAAAATGTTTCAAAAAATTCATGTCTCAAAACCTGTCTCAAGGAGGAGCACAGATTAAATACTTCTTCCTTCACAGGTAAATATTTCTTTCTTCATTTGCTGTTAACTGAAAAGAGAAGTCTGTGGCCAGGTGGCATAGGTCTGAATAGCTGCATGCAAGCAGAATGAGCAGCAAACAGTGGCATTCAGGATGCTATCACCTCAGACAGAGCTAACCAACTGCACCGAAACATGAAATTAAAGAGATAAATCAGGGGAACAGAGTGGATGACAGTATGTAGAAGCATGCATTAGCATAATGTAATCCTAAATCAATGGGTGTCTTGATGAAAGGCACTGCAGTATTTGCCTGTCTGTCTAGAAGACAAACTCAGCTCTCACAACAGTCTTGCATATATGTTAAAGTAGATTGGAGATGGGCTATGGTAGCTAATGTTAAAAGAGAAAGAGTTAATGATTATAGAAATATTAGAAGACTAAAACTAAGAGTCAAAAATATTCCTTTTTTAATCACAGTTTGTAGCCCTGACATATTTAAAGGAAAAGAGGCATATAGAGTTATAGGGAAGCATAAACCTTTATATAGCAAAAATTGCAATGAAAAAATGTCAATAGAAAAACACATGAGCTGGAAAAATTATATAGATTGCAAAATCTTATTATGTGTAATACACAATAGGGACTGTAAATTTTCAATAAAGAAAAATAATACAGTGAAATTGAAGTGCAGTGATTAACTCAAACATAAATACTAAAGTCACAAATGGCCAAATTCATTTGTAGTCCGATAAATGTAAATAAAATAAATAACAATAGGTCATTCTATATATGACAGACTGTGAGTGAGGAGGATATAAATTTTCTCCTAGTGGATGCATATAAAAAAGAAATTTTCACTCATTTCTGATAAAAATGAGAAATGATGCTCTCATTTTTAATAAAAATAATCTGATAAGATCTAGCAAAATGATAAAGAAATATAATTTTTTATACAGTGTCACTTCTCAATTTAAGTACTAAGTCCATATAAATAAACGTAACCACTAAGGTACAAGGAAGTCTTTCCAGCTTAATTCAAGTACAAACACCATGAAGAAACATATATATGTGATCTTGTACAACCACTCATTGCTTAAAACTTGTCTTTGCATATATGTACATAAAGAGAGAGTGTGGCAACAAGGGGAGAGCCAGAAGTGACAGGGTTATCCCGATGGGCACAGCAATTAGATCACCATAAAGTACAGAAAACAATGATGGGAAGTACTTTCTGGAGCACAAGTCCATTTTCATATAACACAACAGCCCCAGAACCTCATGTTTCTATCATCTTACTTCAGTCAGACCCTGGGATAGGACCTGGGTTGCTCCCCTTTTGTGGAAGACATCTGCCTCTGAAGGAAAGAGTCAGGAGCAGAAGCCCCCATGCAGGCTGGAATATTATTGCCAGGTCTACTCTAGGGATATTTGCACTGGTCTCATTACATTTTCTTTAGTAATGACAGAGATGAGATACTCTGCTCTAGAGGAAATGTTTAGCTTGGTTCACAGTTGTGGAAAGCTTGATCAGTGATCAGTGAGTCAATGCTCTGGGAACTGTGGTGTTGCTGGACATCATGGGAGGCAGAACAAAGCACATCATCTCATTGCAACTGTGAAGAAAAGACAGACAGGATGGCCCAGGGTCCACTCAGTTGCCAGAAGACTGCCCCACCTTCTTAGATATCTTCCACCACAACACACCAGTAAGCACCAACATCTGTCTGTCTGGACAGTCACTTAAATTTTTTTGTAATGTTGGGGCACCATTTTTAGTCTTTATGGCCCAAAGTCTTTGGCATATCTTTTAGTGGTGCAGGAAATCTGAAATAGTTTGTCAGTCACTTTTTTTTGTGTGTTTAGAAGGATGTTTGGCAATTTTTTGTGTTTTTTTTTTGTTTTTTTTTTTTTTTTTTGTAAAGCAGGAACTTGAAGAACTATTTAGGCTTGTTTTGCCAAAGTTTAGAAGTCACTTTTTTATGGAACTTATATGTCTAGTTTATACAGCATATTATCAAGCAGTCAATATTAGTACAGTTTTTTGTCTAGTGGCTAACTGTTGTCACGAAGTAAATTTTATATGAAGTTTTTTTAATGTCTATCATTTTTTTGAAATATATGGGTATTGTCAGGAGTAGATCTGTTTCACTGTATAGAAAAGTCTAAGTTTTTAAAATATTTTAAATGTCATACTTTGTATGTTTTTGAAGTGTTTGAAGACTATCTATTTAATTGAAATATATTTTTGTATATCTATAAAAACTTAATTAACATGACTATAAGTTTGGTTATCATAGATGACTACTAATTTGCAATTTTTAATTATGTACTATAATTTTAAATGAGTTACATCATCATCATATCTTAATCAAGAGTAGAAAAATTTATATAGCATAACAAAATTAACTTTAAGTTTATATCAATAAATTAAAATATATTTATCTTTTTAAATCATTTTTATATCATATCAGACATGTATATACTTTATATTGTTTGGCCCATATCTTAAGCAAATTATTAGCTAGCTCTTTCATCTTAATTCAACCCATTTCCATTAGTCTGTCTGCCACGTGTCTCAGCCTGCGGCTCACCTGTGTTCCTTACATAATTTTTCCTTAGGGGTCAGATTAAAACTGACTAACTCCACCCTTCTCTTATTTGCCTGTCTTCTGATTTTCCACCCACTTCTACAGTGCTCTACATAGGCCAAACCAATTACTTTATTTACATCATACAAAAAACATTTCCACCACAAACATCTAATCTACAAACTTCAGTAAACACTTCAGATCCAAACTAAGGTAGCACATTTTATCAGGTCCATCAGCATCTCTCAAGCTCCATTAACCCTCACCTGGCTGAGGACCACCTCTGCTTTCAGTTGTGCTTATATATCTGCTTTGTTGATATTGATCTGTCCAATCTGTTAAGAGAGATGGAGAGAACCAAGTAAATAGAGAAAAGAAGTGAGATTGATTACATAAAAGTGAAATGTACACAGACACTAATTACTGTGTAATTTACATAACTGGCTATGTAACAATTTTAAGTAGAGCACACCTAGAATTCTCCCCAAATATTTTCTAAACTGTATAAAAGATAAGGACATAATTTGTCTAATCACCACTTAGATTACTTTGTTACTAAACATGAGTTTCATTTTGTATCAATAGATATATGAAGTTGTAATAGTTCATCATACTAAAAGAATGTTAATAAAGAATATATTAAAAGTACACAATTTTATTCTGTTCAGAAAAGAATGTTAAAAGATGCATAAAGAAATAAATATTTTAAGTATCAGGAACCAAGAACTTGATGGTAAGAAATCTCACTAGATATATAAGCTTTATCTGTATATATTATTATTCTTAAAAATAAAAACATATTGTAAATAGTATTCTATAACATGCTTTACTCTATTTCAGTGAAATTCTTTGCTTTTTTCAAAATGCCTGTTATCTGAAGCTATCATATACTCTTTAGAAGAAAAGCTCCATGGAATCGGGCATTTGGCCTTACCTATCCTTTACTTGTTCACTAATATCTAGAAGAATCTCTCATAGAACACAGATGATGAATAAATTTCAATTATTAAATAATGCTTTGTCTTCATTTTACTGTGTGACCATAATGGATAGGAAGTACTGTGGTTTGCAGATGTTCAAGGCATGTCCCTCAAAGTAGGCATGATCCTAGCCTGTTCCCCAACTCCATTCATGTTTGAAAATAGTGGAAGCTCAGGGAATTGATATCTAGAGCCAGGGATTTAGTCTACTAGGCAAAGAGGCCTCTGAAAAAATTGAGACAGTTCTTTCTCAGTGGTCTCTCATGAGAAGCAGTTGTCATTAACAATTTCAAAAATAAAAATGGTTTTGTATTTCATAAATTATCAATAGGTATACTTTATCATAGTAATTTGTGAATTGATTTTTGGATCTTCTGCCATGGCCTTTTCTTGAGAATTTTTAATAAAAGCAATATCATCTATATGCCTTCTGTGGAATCCTCCTAGTTTATAAGTTGTTTTTATAATTACCTAGTGATCTTCATACTTATCTTTTAAATTCAAAATACCTCCGCACATCTTACCAATAAACAAGATTTTAAAAATAACTTCTCCTTTAACTGATTTTTAAAAATACATAATCATTAGCTCTTTGGGAATTTAATATAATGTGTTTTGAGCTGGGATTGATCTGAAAGCTTCATCCCTCCTGGGTAGTTTCCAAAGCATTATAAGACAGTATACACTCTGACGAAGGAGGAAGGTAGCCATCAGTCCCTCCCAGATGTGAATGCTGCAAGTTGTGTTAATGACCCACCTGGAAAGATAAGTTTACTGGTGTGATAGTGGCATGAACAACATGGGAGTAACAAAACACTTTTTGATCTGATGTTCCATAAGATGAAGCCTTTTACTGATTATTTTAGTGTATATTTCTGATGTATCTTACTGTTTTTATTATTTTTTGAGATTAACATATTTACATTTCCCCTTTCCATTCTGTCCTTCTAAATCTTCCTGTATAATTTTCTTTCAAATCCATGACCTTTGTTTAATTGTTTTATATACATAATTCATAAATTGCAACCCACTCAGTCTTTATAATGACACTTGTATCTATGCTTTAGGGCTACCCACTTGGAAATGTGTAACCAGATGGTGTGCTCTTTACAGAGGAAGACCAATTCTCATGTTCTGAGCATTCCATTGCTGTCTGTAGTTCTTTGTGTGGTATAGAAATGAAGTCTATGGGCTTTTCTCATCCATGTTACCATGTTTATTGATGTCTTTGTTCAGCTCATGCTTAGTCAGTTACATTATTAAGAGTTCTGGGTGGAACTTCTGACATTTATGGGAGACACAATCTCAAAAAATCTTGGATTCTCTGGCTTGGACAGTTCTTCTGCTTCCTCCTACACAATGGGTCTTGGGTCTTAAGTACAGGAGTTGTATTATAGATCGACCTCAAGACTGGGCTCCATTATTCAGCATTTTGATTGGTTGCAGTTTTATGTAATGATCTCTGTTGCAAAGCCAAATTGTCTTGACAGTTGACGACTACACTTACATATGGAGAGAAAGACAAATATTTATAATATAGTTGGGAATTATGCTGGTTTAACAAAGTGGTAGCTTCAGGTTTTCCTCCAAGATCTACAGCTTCATTAGTCCTCAATGGCTTACTAAGTTCCTACCAGGCATGATGTTCTTCTTCTTGATCAGGTCTTAAGTTCAACTAGAGAGCTGTTGGTTACTATACAGTACATGTACCACTAATACACCCTTATAGTTATTGTGACATGCTGGCTGTTGTAGCACTGTTGATTCATCAGTGTCATTATTAAAATTAACTTCTTTTAAAAATACACCTAATATATGTGATTTCCTACTAAGTATTAAAAATAGTTTATATTATATAAATTGCTGTGAACATAAGAGAAACAGATTGATTAATGGAGTGAGAATTCATTTCAGCTTGAGTCATTTGTGAGCAGTGATGCTTTGCAGACCATGTGTCTCAGGAGCCAGAGTCTATTAGTCTTTTATGCAGTCTCCCTCTAACTGATAATGTGTTGATAAAAACATGCATATTAATCTAAATCCAAACTGAAGAATGCAGCTTATTTACAAGACAATTGGATTTTGAAGAATTTTCATGAAAGAGATAATATTTTATAAATTACTTGATAATAAAATGATAACATGACTCAGCTTTCATTTAGTTCTACTAAAATGGTGTGATAATCTAGAAACAAGATACAGTGTTTTAGGCTAAAGTTAGGAAGCATTTCTAGTAGGTTCTTACTGTTTTCTGTAGTGAGGTCACATGAAGAAGGATTGAGACACTAGAAGGAGAATTTTTTTAAAGCAATAATCCTCTCCTACCCTCACTATCTGAAGGAAAACATCAAGAGGTCAACATGTGTCTATTGAATCTGACTCCTTTACGAAATAACAGTGATCATAAGTGGTCAATAGTTTTGAGCCAAGAGAACTCATAGTGCCTTAAGTCTTGTTCAGGTGTAAAAGTTTCAGTGGAAAGACAGCCTCAATAGTGTGCAGACCATCAACACCTGAGGGTACAGCCTCCAGATGGGGGAAGGAAGCCAGGAGAATGGTCCCCACAAAACTTATATGTGAAGAAGAAGAATGAGCCCAGTGGCTGTGCAAACCTGGAACCAGTTTCTTGCCTCTGAATCATTCACTTTGCAAAATAATATTGGCAAAGAAGCAAAGTGTGTTAACTTATTAAATCTCAATGTTGTAATTCCATGTTTGCATATCACTGATGAGGTGGGATGTATGACAGCTTCTGATGTTGGCTCTATGCAAGGCACTTGTATTAGCAGCTCAGCACTGCAACATAAAACCACTGACTTTCTTTAGTTTGTGTGTGTGCCACCAAGCATTTGTGTGGTTGTAGGAGGACAATTTACTGTAGTAATTCTCTCCTTCCACCTTTACACAGGTTTCAGGAATTGAACTAAGGTTTCCAGTCTTCACAGAAAACCCATCACCTACTGAGCCACCTCACTGGCCCATGACCCACAGGCCCTTTGAAAGTATTCAGATTTGACTATCTGACAAGTATTTTCTATAGACTTCTATTTATTATCTGTTCTTTAAAAATATATTTATTTCAAAAAATAATTAATCAACATTTGAGAGAAAATCAGAGATTTGTAAAACAAATTATCAACTGAAATGAACATAGCTACTTCTCGATATTTTAGAAATATTTTGTAAGAACACAGTCAATCTTAATAAATGCCACTTGCAGAAATGTTGTCCAGTGGCCACGAATGTTAAGGACAGATGAACTTTTCCAAATATCCACAGCTGACCATTGGCCAAAGGATCCATCGAATGTCCAAGATGGACAAACACAGCTGGAGTAGCAGAACAAGACCTTGTTGATATTGTCTAAGATTTTGTATTAGTTAAATTTCAAGACACTACCACTGTTGAGTTCTGCTGTAATATTTAAGAAAAATATTCACAGAAGAGTTAAACCACAGAATGGGAGTAGACTTGATCAAAACATGTATGAAATTCTCAATGCAAAAACCTTTAAAATAATATTTATTATTTAATAGAGTTGGAAATATAGCCACCTTTTGGTTGCATATCTGAGATCAGATTTACCTTAAAATGTTAAATAACATTCCATACATGACAGATTCAGTACAGATGACATTTAGCTGCTAGATCTCAAAGAAAATTGTATCATTCCTCTAACAACTTTTATTTTTTAAAACAAACCATAAATTTTCATGATCTGTTCTGATGTTAACACAAACTTATTTATTGTTCTTTTAAAATATGTTAATAAGCATGCTTTATTTTTATTTTAAATCTTAATAGTATTAATATTTTTTTCCTTCTTTATTTTGTATTTATCAAGAAAAAAACAGTAAAAAGAATTTAAAATGTGGAAGAGTTAACAATAACTATACAGAGGATAAGAATGACAAGCATGGCTTATCAAGGGAAGAAATACAAATAAGATTGCTACACCTATATTTTCTTTGTGTTCATCTTTCCCTCTGAATTTTTTTTTTCATCCCTGTATATCCTTATTCAAGGTCTCTTCCCCCTCCCAACACATCTGGTCATTTTTCTTCTCTGCAACTCCCCATCCCCTCCCTGGGCAGGGAGCAGACAGTCCAGTATTAATATTAATATCCCCTAACAGGAAATTTCCTAGTATTCACAATATCTTTTTTTCAAAGATTTATTTTTATTATTTCTAATTGTGTAACTCTGATTGTAGGTATGTATAAGTGAGTTCAGGGGTCTATAGAGGCAAAAGAAGGTATCACATTCTCTAGAGAAGCCTATGTGATAGCTCCCTAAAAGAAACTGATTCTAGATAATTCCTTAATAAATAAGTTCATTCTGGCCTGTAGAGGTTAGTTCTGGAAACTTGGCAGGGGTGACAAGGGAATGAAGAAAACACAGACACATAGAAACACATACTGAAAGGCTGGGAAGAGACAGGCTGTGGTCACTTGCCTGGAGCAATGTCACCTACACAAGATAACCTAGAACCTCAGTGCTTTTAGTATGGCTGTACAGAGGAAGAACTGGCTAGTCTCAGGCCAGCAAAAAAAAAAAAAAAAAGCGGTGGTTGTTAGCTTTCATACGTATTAGTCAATAGGTCATAAACATTCATAGTTAAACATGTTGTCAACATTCACACTTGAGCCAGGAGAAGAAGATTTTGACATTCTTGAGTCCGAGCCTGACTTATATGACCATGCCACACCATGCATATATACTCATTCAGAGTTTCCTCAGTTCCCCGTGTTAGTTATACTTAATAAATCTGATAGTAGTCTTAACTGTCCATCATATTAAGAAAACACCCAGAGGCTCTATCCCAAATAGTCTGTTTATCATGAAAACTTTTCCAAATGTCACTTCTGACATCTCTGTTCAGTAGCTGTTCCAATAGAGGTATGTTGTTGAGGTCAAGCCTCTTGGATGACACCCTTCCTCTACAAGGTGGACCATCTACACCTATTCTGACAGAGATGTGGGTGACTGATGTGAGTACATGTTTCTCATGTTACATCTACCATTTCTGTCACACATACTGTCTGATCTGGACCACCAGGGATTCTCAGGACTGCTCAACAATCAGCCTATCAACCATCCTATAGTAATGACTAAATTAAGTTGCCAGCATTGGTTCTTCTGGATCCCCTCATCACTGATCATCTTTTGTGGCTGGCTGAGTATATACTGAGTTCCGATAAAAATCAAGAAACAGATGTTCACATCAAGATAGAGTCAAGTCACAAAGACTTCTTCTTCAAAAAATTTTGATAATCTTTTTAAGCTTTAATTCTCAAGAAAACTGGCATTTCTGAAGTATGTTTTTCACTGCTCCAATATTTGCTGTCTAAAGTAAAGAAAAATCAAAGTATACAATTTTTAAGTTCTTGGGAACCATAGTTCTAGAGTTCAGCCATAGGGGAAAGATAGTCTTGACTTCAGCCTTCTGTGTGACAGACTTTAATACAATATTCTTATTTGTGATTTGTCATGTTATTAAAAAAATGTAGTTTTTGCATTATTATTCAAAATGTAGTTGTGATATATTTCAAAATTAACAGTTTTAAGAATATTTTAAACTTTTAAAATAAAAATTCTGTGTATATGGATATTTATTTACTTGTGTATCTATATGCCATTGGGGTGCCTGATGCCTTCGAGGATACCAGACCCCCCCCCAAAAAAAAAAAAACCTTGGAGTTATAGACAGTTGTGAGCTGCCTGCCATCATGTACTGGGATTTGAACTGAGGGGAAAGAAGCCAATGTTCTTGACTGCTGAGACATCTCTTTAGTCCCTACAATAAAGTTTCATGAGTTGTTTTAAAGTGCTTTTTCAAAAACACTGTTATATTTGGTGATATTTATGATCTATTCATATCTTGCAAATGTTAAGGAAATTTCTGGTCAATTTTATTGGTATAGGTAGGGGGATTCTGAGTAAATATGACAAGTGACAATGACTGGTGGGCTGCAACAGGTGGCATTGTCCTCTGTATCCTGACAGTCTGCTTGTAAAAACAGCAAGTATTTTCATGAAAAAGGGAAGTAATATAGCCATATTCTCCTTAAAACCTCAGTGTTGCCTTTAAATAATCTACCTATAAATGGATCCAATTATAAAATTATAACAGTAGCTATAATATATTTCAGAAACTAATGTTGAGTTCAAAACTAAGTTACATGTACTGGTTGGCTCAAGAGTACTTATGAAAGGTGATAGTGGTTCTGAGACATCATTAAATATATTTTAGTGTTGTTTCTAGAAAAGTCTATAATACAATCAATAGAAAGACCCAATGTAACTCCTAAATGTGCTTTTGAGTGTTGAAATGAATATAACAAATGAGGCAGAAAATTGCATTTTCATAAGTCTGGAAAGAGGATTCCGCAGGTCTATGAAACACAGACTAGGCTCATGCACAAGCTCTACAGAACTGCCTCAATGTGACCTCAAAATACATGCAAATCCAACAAGTATTGATGTCAAAATTCTTGAATAGAAATCTTTTCTTCTTCACTGAAATATATGTAAAGGCTGCACCCTAAAAGCCACTTGTAAATCAATTATTAACATTTCAAAAGTGTATTCTATAAACCATCTGATGCAACACTTATGATTAATTTTTAGGAGAAAAGTCCATTGGTGCCACAGTGTGTGCCTATCAAGTCACAATTTCAATAACTTTGCTCCCTGAATATTTAGATTTCATAAGTCTCAGTGACTAGTAGAAGAAAGTTGGTGGTGACATTCTTCTTAGATTTAATTGACTCCAAACTATCCCTCTGTAAGTTTTTCCAGTGATTAAAGAAAATACCTCACCATTGTCCTGACTCATTTTAAATCTTTGATTCCAATTGTTTCTTCAAGAACAAAGATAAGAACACAGGACTTGTGGTGACTTGAAAATATGAAGAACTGAAGAGTAAACACAAGCAAAGTACCTAAGTGTGCAAGACAGTGGCCAACAGTGTAGTGTCTGGGAAAGACAGGAAAAGCCTGTGGCCAGTCTGAGTCTAGTGTTTAAGGCTAAGGGTCTCTCAGAGATAGATAAGTACATGAATGATCCTGGAGAAGGATTCTGACTTCTGGAGTAATTCAGTTTGCAGCCAAGGGCTTCTGAGAATGGAGAAACGAATGCAGGGAATGTGAAAATACAATGAACTCAGAGATCTGGGGTGGGGGGAGTAACTGGATGTATCTGAGTCCAGTTCTGGGCACCTTGGTGCTGAAGGTCACAGTCCTGAGTCATTAGGATATGTAGTAAGACAGACCCATAGAACAAAGGAAATTGGCTCAAACCACTTGCCAAAGCATGAGCATAATATACATCCTTATGAGCCAACCTGGAGTCTTCCTCAGGGCCTAGCAACAGTGGCTGTTCAAAGGTCCTGATTCTGCCTTGCCAATGAGGAATGGCCATGCAATGTAACTGGGTTTTGACACAGCCTGGGTGCTAGGGGGAGGGTATATAAGGTTCTCCCCATTGTTGAATGAACGAGTCTGACATTTTGCTTTTTAATAGACTCTCAGGCTCTGTGTCACTGACTCTGTGTCTTATTCCCTCCCCTAAGGGAACCATTAGTACCTAGCAACAGGGATGGGTATCTGTGACTGGATTATGAGAAAGCACGTAGCTCCCCCACATGGTCCCACACAACACTAACTTGAAGTAGACATCTCAGATTTGATTTTTCTGAAGTTAGGTTAAGTTTACATGTGTTAATTATGAAGAAACAAAGATGTGTTCAATAACAGAATAAGACAACATAATATCTGCTTTACTGGGAGTAATTCTCCACATTGGCCATATATATGTATTTCAAGAATGGCCATGTCAAATGTTTCTTATTCCACTCACCCCCTCATCTATTCCGAGACCAGCTCAGTCAGCCACTTATCTGCTCATACTGCAAGTGAACAACTCGAGGGATTGTGTCCATCTGTCCTCACTGCTATGCTATAACAAAGCATTACTACCATGTGTCTCTAAGCTCAAACATATATTTTTCACGGTTCCAGAGGCAGCAGGTGTCTAATTCAGTGACTTTCTATTGCACAAACTCCAGTTAGCATGTAATAAAAACCCAGAGTCAAATACTGGGGGAAAGCTGGAATATTGAAAAGAGGAAACAGACCACAGTCAATTCTCACCCAGCCAATTTCAAGCTGAACAGGGTAAGCAGTATTATCTTCAAGGATCCTCAGCCTGACTGGTTGCTTCTACAGAATGAATAAATTTCTGACTTCTCCTGTCTTATATATCTTCTTTACCCAGCTGTTTCACTTCCAGTTCAACTCTGCATCATAATTTTAGAGTTAGGATTAAAGGTATAAGCTACTACTACTGCTTGGATTTTAGGCCTTGCACTCACAGAAATACAGTAAGATTTCTGTCTCCTGAGTGATGGGATTAAAGGCATGGGCCAACACTTGGTCATCTCAACTGATGGGATTAAAGGTGTGGGTTATCACTCTCTGACCTTCATGGTTTGACTGTGGGTGGTTCTGTTCTCTGATACTGTAGGATGAGTTTGTTAAATATATATTACCATATATCCCCTTTTGTGGCAAAAAATACAAAGGTTATAACTAACATAAAAAACTGTATATAATAGGTACAATAATTATATACAATATATACAAGCAATAATTTTATCAGTAATGTCCAGTTCAGGAATAATTGACAAATTCAAATAAATTATTACATTATTTATCCTATTTTGGTGGGTCCAAATGATTGTACCTGCTTTACTTTCTATCTAACTTATATTACTAATTGAAAACTAGCTTTTGATGTCTCTCAAACTTATACACTTTAGCCTCTCAGTTTTTTTTTCTAAAACTGTCACTAGAAAACTATAACTACCTCATCTTCAACTCCTTCAGAGACCCAATAAGGAAATAATATAACTAAGTAAATAGCATATGCAAGCAAGCAACTTGCAAAAAATATGAACAATGAAACAGCTGGCTATTTGGACAGTCATCCAAAGTTTCTCTGTAGCATTGAAGCATCCATCTTTGGCCTATAGGCCTAGCATATCTGACAGACTTCTCTGTGAAGCAGGATATTCTTAAAGACTTTCCTACCATGTCCTGGCAAGTTTCAACAGTTCTTTTTTGTGTGTCCTGCTTGTCCATTTTGGGCATGATACTGTCATCTATTGAGGCAAGCACATTTTTCTTGCCACAAAGGAGGTCAACTCCATATTCAAATTCTTAAATGCCTATCATCTTCTCTGAAGTAGATTGGTGCTGCCAGAAGCAGATTGTCAAAAATAATTAAAAACCTATATTATTAAAATATTTTAAATGCCATATTCTCTAAATCTCTAAAGTGTTTGAAGACCTGTCCATATATCTGATCTTAAAAACATATCTAATATGACTATATGTTTGATTGTAATGTCTAACTACTAACTTGATTTTTTTATATTCTAATTAGTTAGTTATACTAACTCTCAAGGACTAGCAATTTGTATTACATTGTAAGATAATTTGTATAGGTACAATACCTTGAACAAGCATAGAAATATATGTACAGTAACAAAATTAATCTCAACTTTATCTTAATATTCACAATTTCCATACAATATACGAAAATCCTATCCAATATAAAATATTTAAAACTAGTAATTGCTTTTTAAAAGTAGATTCAATAATCTACCCTTATATCCTATATCTGTATCCCCTTTTTTTCTTTTTCTTTTTTTCAAAGAAGAACCAAGACTCTAATCTCCCTTGTTCACCTTTTTTTTCTAACCATAACCCATAACAATTTGTAACCCATCACCCTAAACAATGAAAATCATCCATAACCCATTGAAAGACCAAAAACCAGCTACCCCACCTCTTGGGAATGTGAGCATCTTAAATTTACTTCCTGGTGTCTGAGGTCAAAAGCATCTTTAGAGAATCCTAAAAAGAAAACTCTTTTAAATTGTCAAGTCCTGAAATATGTAGCTATATCATTTACTGTCCAGTCTCTGCATAATTGGGAATTGCAGGGCTTGTCTCAAGTCCAAGCTAGAATAGTCTGTGAGGCTGGTTCATCTCAGTCACCTCAAAACTGTCCTGAGAAGTTTGTAGTCCAAAGCTGATCTTTGGTTGGTGTTTGTCAGGCTAGGGACTTTGTCATAGCCCATATGAAATTATCATTGTAGGGCCCTATCTTCCTTTTGGATAATTCAAAGATTGCAATTAGACACTGTCCTGATTCACTGCAAAAAAACTGATAAGAGACTCAAACCTCTAACAATATACAGGAAGCTAGACAAAGCCTTTTTTTCTAGAATTAATTAGTACTCTATATGATCATTAATATCATGGCAAAATGTTAAAATACATACATTGTTCAAATAATTTTGGTATAAAGTTTATATCTAATATTAGTAGCAATGCAATAGTCCTTTAATTTTATTTGTTTTTCTGTCCCATATCTGGTGGCTCTTTTGAAATGATACAAAGATTTTGCATTTTTCTTTAACAGGTATGCTTGGGTTTAAAGAAGGAGAGATCCAAACTCCAACTCCAAAGACAGCGTTAATTTATACCTGAACTCTGATTTCAACTTTTCTTATAAATAAGGAGATATAGATGTTAAGCAGTGAGATCTTACCCTGTAGAGTATATTGCTTGCTTGCTTGCTTGCTTGGTACCCTGTGTTTCAGCTAAGACCGCAGGCAACACTTGTGGGTGTTCTGGATTTGCTGGGTCCTTCAGATGTCCTTGGTGTCTTCCTGGGGTTCCTGCTCTGCTAGCTTCTTGGTTCCCACTCCCCCCACCACAGTTCTGTTATATTTCTTCCTGAAGCTTCTATCACAACAAATGTGCCAGCATTTATAACAGATGGTTGCTTTCAGCAGTGAACAAGGATCCTTCATATATCACAGAGACTCTGAGTAATGCTGGAAACACATCTGAAAGGCAGGCTGGCTGCACCCAGAAACACAGGCAGGACCAAAGCCCCTGCTACACATGAAACCAGAGGGCAGAGGCAGGTAATGACTACCAGGGTCAGTTGCACCACTGTTTTTTTTAGCTGAATGGAACCTAGAAAATGGAGGAGTGTTTGTGTGTGTGTGTGTGTGTGTGTGTGTGTGTGTGTGTGTGTGTGTGTGTGTGTGTGTACCCCACATCTGGGTTTGGGTTAAATGTCAGATCAACCATTCTAATAAAATCACAGCTAAAGGAGACTCTCTCCATCTAGGTCTTCCACTGGGTTTGTCCTAGGGGCGTACACCTGAACCCTCTCTAAGCTGTACTCAACTGCAAAGCAAAGGTGATTATTTCTTAAGGTTTAAGACATAAAATTCAGAGAATGTTCTCTGAGGATGATAGGACAAACAAGGAAATGTTAGTGTGTTTTACTGTAAAGCATAAAGCCATGAGGGCCAGGTAGTCATTGGAAACTTGAGACAAATTAGGCAGTATTCTCCATTGGACCCTCAAAATTATGTGGAAATGTAGGAGGAGAGCTTTGCTTTGGTGAGTCACACTTATGTCCTCAACACAGAAAAGCTCACACTTAGCCTGGCAGCAGGGATAATTCTATACTTGCTGCACAATCATTGTCCACTGCTATCAAGGAGGGGGAAGGGTGTCTGAGCCTATACCTGAGGGTTCTTTGGGTGGGAGGGACATGTTTTAGGAGAATTTAACATGGAATACAATCATCAGTATAAGGAAGCATGCACTCTGCTTAATTCATTTACCAAAAGTCAATCGCTATTGCAGAAAATTATGGTGAGAACCACACCCCTCATGATACAGACAAAGCCAGCTTAGCAATTCCATCCCCTGAATCAGACTGCATTTGTATTTTTAACCAGCTTGTATCATTAACAGGCAAAAATGTCCTTGTTCATCAGTTTCAAACTGTCAATACTAAAATAACAAGTGGACGGTAATTAAAGTTGCCTTCACTTGTAAACATAAGTGGTGGCAAGTGCAATTTATTGTAATATATTTCACTCTTTATTTGAATGTAATTGTCCTCTTTCCTTCATGCAGTAAAATAGATTGGATTTTTATTATAAATTATTTTCTTTTAATTTTTATTTACTTAAAATAGAAATGGAGGGGTCAAGACAAGGTTTCTCTGTATAGTTTTGAACCTTGTCCTAGATGAACCTCTGAGACCAGGATGGTCTCAAACTCATAGAAATTCTCCTGCCTCAGCCTCCTGAGTGCTGGCATTAAAGGTATACATCACCATTGCCCAGCTGGAACATTTTTTTTTACTTATACTGAAGGATATTATCCATGCATTTTGCAGACTAGAGCAGCATTTTAAACTGCAATCATAGACAAAAGAGAAAAAAATAAAATAAAAGGCAGAAAGAAAAGTTAGAGATGGACAGGTAGATTTCTCTTTGATATTTTCCCATGTTTCCACTTCATGTTTATTGATTCTTGCTCCAGTGTCCCCTATAAATTGTGATAGTGAGTTCTCCAAGTCAACATCACGTCAGTACTGCCTCTTATATATTTTTGCTTCAAGAACTATCTTAGTTATTCTTGGCCCTACATCTTTTCATATAATTTTAAAAGTATGAGCTGAGGGAAAAAGAATATCGTGGGTGGCTGGTACATTCTTAAATGAGACATTGCAAATGATAATAGTTCAGGCATCTCATCAATATTTACACACATAAATAGCATAATAAAATCAAAGTATTTTGTATTTTGGAACTAATTTGCTGAATTTGAGCCTCTTGTTATCTGCCATTACTAAGTCTTTGAGTTTTTCAAAATTTTTAAGTGTTTTCATTAACCAAAATTTTTATATACAATTCTTTGCTTTTTTAACTCTTGAAATAGATATTCAACTTTAGTAGAGAATATTAAACAATATACACATAAAATTAAAACAAACCTTATTTTTGAGCTTCACAGTTGTGCTTACTCTAAGTCTCAGGCATACCTTTCATCTCTAAGTTGTTTAAATGCATCCTGGGCTCATATTAACTATGTCACTGGGCAACACTGAATGCTTAACCAGTTACACTCTTTGTCTTAATTTATTTTAAACTATTTATTAGTGTTAGCTCTATGATGCAACCGTTCTAGAAATATTTACAAGTTTATCAAAGTCATTAGCAATACTGGACAAAAATTCAAGTGCCAGGTAGAGCACACCTCCCCAAGAGTTCTCTTGGCCAGGATGGTCCAGAGGCTCCCAAAATAACACAGGTTATTGACTTTTATGTTAGTTCTCTTGACATCCACCAGAACTCAGCAGAAAGGCTGGCAACTGAAGACACCACAAATTCTGAGGAAAAGGTAGCAAGAAGTCAAGCTGGACCTGATCTGAGAGCTTCCACCCCAATGGCTAGCATCTATGGCAGAGGAAGACAAGTCATCACTGGCCTCCCTTCATGGCCTGAACTTATAAAATAATTCCTTTCTCTCTTGTGGTTTATTATCTTGTTACTACAACATGTTTGTTTCACAGTAAACTCTTCATTGAACTATGGACATGTTCATAAATGGTGTGCTTACAGCTATTTTTATGGTCCCAAATGTTGATATGTCATGTTTAATCACATCCTATCTAAAATCTTTCCCACTGGCTTTTATCTATTCCCTTAGGAGTTGCTTAAAATGAACTAATTTACTAACATTTGGAGACTTTCTATTAACCTAACATTTGATTTCCAGATTGATTTTACTATATTCAGACAACGACTGATGATTTTCACTCTTGGATAAAAGGTGGATTTGCTGTCCAACATATGGTCAGTTTGCTGACATTTCTTATATGCTAATTAAGCCAAACTATTGTTTATATTTTCCTTGTCCAGTTTTTAAATATCTTCATTCTACTGCATACTAAGTGTGTGTCAAAGAATCCTGTTTTGACTGTTTTTTTCTCCCCTCCCTGCTTTTTTTAATGTTTACCTTATATTTTCAATCCATTGAGGTAGGTGTTCCAGATTTGTAAGTGCTCTGCTCCCCTTTAGGATGACATATCCCATCCATTGTGAAATGCACTCTTCAGGCTCTTGGACTTTATTTCCTTTGACAGATATAGTCAAGCTCCATCAGCCTTCTGGGACACAGTGTTTAACTGTTTCTCTTACTTCCACATTTCACATGATATTATCTTTTAGAATCTTTGCCTGGGATCCAAGTTTAATGTGATAATCTCTTAGAATATTTGCCTGGGAACTTTGAATTCCACCAGCCAATCTATACTTTAATGCTTTGATCCATTTATGCCTCTATTTAAATTACGGATAGTTGGCCAGACTCAGAACCTTTTCTGTCCTCCACTCCCTTAACATATTCCTTGCTTTCTTGCTTATGATAATAAACATTTACTTCCATTTTACTCTCTAAATCACTTCATCGGTCAGCGTGTGCATCCTCACATGTACACAGTCTAATATAGAGGATACTTTTCTCAGCCTCAGAAATGCAATCTTAGAAAATGGTCGGTGTTCCAAATTGTAGCTTGTTCTTTTAACTCCATGTACATTGAGCAGAACACAAGGCAATTATTGTTTCTTATGTCACAATGTGCAGGAGCACACAGTTTAGATCTTTGCATTTTGTAGTCTCTGTCCCTGCAATGTGTAGAGAGCTGCGTGCAGCCATGCCTTAAAGATGGTGCTGGCTTCCGCCCTCCACCTTCCCGACGGTGAGTGCTCTCAGTGATAAACAACTCCATAATTGGCTAAGTCTAAGAATCTGGCTTGCTTCTGCATACCTGGGCCTATCAGTAGTGTTCACGTGGCACACTAGGGTTGGCTGCCCAGGGGCTATTTAGGCCACAAGTGGGTTTCTCTGGGGTCAGAAGAAGATTGTTCAAGGTTCCTGAATAAACTGCTGAAAGAAGAGCTTGGTGTTGTATCTTCCTTGCTGGTTGAGGCGGTCACAACAAGTGGTGGCCCGTACGGGGACTCTACTCTCAAGGAAGGCTCAGAACTTTCTGTGGTCAGGGCAGTGCACTGGTAAGTTCCCAGGTAAGGTGGGAATCTGTGGTAAAAGTGGGTAAAAAAGTTCCCAGGTAAGATGGGAATCCGTGACAAAAGTGGGTAAAAATTTTGCTCTTCTCTGTAGATAAAGAGAGAGCGGGACAAAAGGCTCGCCAGCAGGCAAATTGAAAGCAAAAGCAAAAGATTACATAAGAGGTTACTGGACTAGTTATGGGCGCTTCTCTGTCGCACCCAATTTTTTTTGGTTCTTAAGGAGCTGCTTCATTCAAAGAATTTGAAATTAGAAAAGAGCACCTTGGAGAGATTCTTAGAGGAATGTGATATTGTTGCCCCATGGTTTGACATCTCTGGGAGCCACACAATATCTTCATGGGAAAAACTAGGAAGGGACTTAGATTTTTCCTTCAAGCAAGGGACTCTCAAGGGCAGGGTAAGGCCGATCTGAAAACTAATAAGAGGCTGTTTTGAGGATCAGCACTGCAGTGAGGCAGTAGAAAATGGCCAGGCCGCCTTAGAAATGTTACAGGAGGAGAGATCAGAAAAGGCAAGCAGTGAAAAGGGACAGAGTAAAAGGGGAGAGTTATACCCTGACATGGCTGATATAGAAACTCCTGAGTCTACAGACTTGCAGGAAGAGCTGCTGTCACTCAAAGAACAGATGAAAAGGACAAGGATAAGAAAAAAGAAAAAAAGGAAGGAAAAGGATGATCCAGATAGAGGAGAACGCTGCAAGTCCCCAGCATGTCAAGCCGCGCCTTCGGCTACCCCTCCCTATGTGGAAGGTGGGGGTGGCGGTTCAGGGCATTCTTTCAGTTCAGGGGCATGGAAGGCAGTCAGAACAGAGTTATGCTTAGCTTACCCAGTGTGTCAAGATCCACAAGGAAATCGATACGAAGAGCCCCTAGATTTCAAGGTGATAAAATCTCTGGCTGAGTCAGTACAGACTTACGGGATCATGGCCTCATTCACTGTTGCCCAGGTAGAGGCTTTGAACAGGCACTGCATGACACCCAGTGATTGGAGTAGGCTTGCGCGGGCATGCTTGAGCCCAGGACAGTATCTAGACTGGAAGGCCTTTCTGATTGAGTTTGCCAGTGAAGAGACCACAGCTAATCAGGCTGCTGGAAATCCCACTTGGGATAAAGACATGCTGCTTGGCCAGGGTTGATTTGCTAATCAACAGACAGGCTACCCAATTAAAGTTTATGAACAGATTAATAAAATTGGCATTAAGGCATAGAAAGCCTTACCAAATAAGGGCGAGGTGAGTGGTAACCTCACTAAGATTATGCAGGGTCCCACGGAGCCATTCTCGGACTTCATCGCTTGCATGGTTGAGGCTGCAGGCAGAATTTTTGGGGACCCAGATGCAGCAATGCCTCTGATTAAGTAGCTTGTTTATGAGCAGTGTACCAAGGAATGTAGGGCCGCCATAACTCTGTATAAGAATAGAGGACTGGAGGCATGGATGAAGGTTTGTAGAGAGCTAGGGGGGCCATTGACCAATGCTGGTCTGGAAGCGGCTGTAGTCCAATTGACTCAGATTTCCCTGGCGGCAGTCGGGGCTACTACTGTGGCTGTTGCCATGAGTAACACTGTGCATACTGCTCAGACCTTGAATAATCTTTCTACCAATGTAGCATAAGCCCTGGATGTACTAAAGGGCATTAATGCTTAGCTAAAGGGAGGCTTGATGGTGGCCAACCAAAGGATTGGCCTGGTCCAAGAGCAAATTGACACCCTCTGGCAGATTGCCCAACTTGGCTGTCAGTGGAAATATGCTGGACTTTGTGTGACTAGTATACAATATGGCAATTTTACCCGTGCTGCAAATCTGTCTAAGCAATTGTCCAGTTATCTTTTAGGTAATTGGATGGGAGAATTAGACAACCTGATGGAGCAGCTAAGGGTGGCTATCGTCACGGTGAACTCGACCCAGGTGGACGCTGGACTGGCAGAAGGATTGTCCTCATGGATCTCTGATGCCATGAACCATCTTAAGGAGTGGGTGGGTATAGGAGCCTTGACAGGCCTCCTGGTGTTGGCCTCCTTGATGTGCTTGTGGTGCATCTGCCGAATTAAGGCTTCCCAGCGTCTCAGTGCAGCCATGATTATTCAAGCCTTTACAGCCGTTGAAGCAGGACAGTCCCCTCATGCTTGGCTGGCTACCTTAAAGGATTAATTTTCCTAGGCACAGGATGTGAGGCTTGAGCACTGCACTTGGGCCCCGCTGAGACTTGGGCCCCAAGAAGAGCACGCCTGATTGCATGTGGGTTGATACCTTGCATCCCACCTCTGTGAAAAAGGGTATCGGACAGATCTGGTACTCATCGGGTAGACGACACCTGAGTGAGGATCAATAAAATGTCCCTGGTCCACTCTACAGAGATCAGGCCTTTACTCTTGCCTGTTGCTATAATATAAAAAAGAGGGAACTGTAGAGAGCTGCATGTAGCTGTGCCTTAAAGATGGTGCTGGCTACCACCCTCCACCTTCCTAATGGTGAGTACTCTCAGTGATAAACAACTCCATAATTGGCTAAGGCTAAGAATCTGGCTTGCTTCTGTGTACCTGGGCCTATCCGTAGTGCCCACATGGCACACTAGGGTTGGCTGCCCAGAGGCTATTTAGGCTGTGGGCGGGTTTCCCCGGGGTCAGAAGAAGTCAGAAGAAGATTGTTCAAGGTTCCTGAATAAACTGCTGAAAGAAGAGCTTGGTGTTGTGTCTTCCTTGCTGGTGGAGGTGATCGAGACAATAATGTAACAGCTGCCATAGACACTACCCAGACCAGTGGGTGCTTGGACCAGGGAGACTTCAGCTGCTAACACCTAACAACAGAATTTGGTTGGCATTGACACAGACAGCTCTTCACACACTCTGCTCTGAAGCCTGGAATTATGATAAAATTGGTAGGCAGGGGAAAATGAACCAACAGAACCAGCTACTTAAAGATGCCTTTCCTTCTGCATTTACATAGGAGTTGGAAAACTGTTGGAGGACCGTGGGTGCTACACCATCCTCTGTCTTTCATGTTCATAACAACATGTGCACATGTGCTGAACTGGCATAGAGTCAGGGCTAGTGCAACTTAGACTGACAGAGATGCAGATCTTCAGGACACAGGACACTGCACAGTGGATGTGCTTGAGAAAAATGAAGGCCAGATGCTGTTTGATTCTAAAAATTTGAAATATCCTCATAATTGCTTTTCTATACTAATAGACCATGTGCTCATGTAAGTGTGCAAATGCATGTGTGTGGCTATATGTATGTACATGTATACTAGTGTGTATGTGCTTGTGTGTGCATGTGTCTGTTTTTATGTAAGTATATGTGTGTGTATGTGTATGGGTATTCATATGTATGTATAGCAGTGTGTATATATAGATGTTATGTGTATGCTTTTGAGTTCTGTGTGTACATGTGTACTAGCATATATATGTGTGTGTATCTATGTGTGTATTAGTATATGTGTACTACTGTAGGTGTATTAGTGTAATGTGTGTGTGTCTCTATGTGTGTGTATTAGTGTTTGTGCTTGTGAGTTGTATTTTTGTATATATATGCACAAACGTGTGTACTTATGTATATATGTATATATGTGTGAGATGAATGTATGAATGTCATTGTATTATGGACTAGTATATGTATAGATATGTGTATGCATGTATGTTTGCTTGTATATTGTGTATGCATGCATGTATATGTGTGTGCCAGTATGTACATGTGTATATTTGTATGTGTATTTTATGTACTTGTGTATTTTTTATGTACTTGTGTGAATATGTGCTTGTTTGTATATATGTGTTTGTGCATATTTGTATATGCTTGTATGTATGTGTTTGTGTATCTCCCTCATTCCATGCTCTCTTTGTACATCACATGGGTAGCCACCTGCTGCTAACTCATTCTATTTGTCTTTTTCCATCTGAGAACTCTGCTTCACTTTCACAGATAGGAAATTATTAGGTTGAAACTTTCCTGGCCTGATTTTTCTCTTTGGCATTAAAACTATTTCTGGGAGTCTTCAGGCATGTAAACTTTCTGATGAGATATCTGCAACTGTTACATGGCTGGTCAGTGGACACACCACCTCTCAGGGCTTCCAGGGTCTGTTCTGCCCTGGGTATCCTCTCAGTTTATGACACTATGTATGGAAGTACAGCTTCAATTTAACCTGCTGGTCATTTTCTGGTACTTCCTAGGCCTGGAAATGTACATTTTGCCCAAGTTAGTAGTTTAGGGAACTTTGAACATTGTCCCTGCATCTGTTCCATGCAATGTTACATCCTTCTGGTGTGGCACATAAATGTACCATACATAGTTTGTTACTGTTAATCTTTTCTTTTTTCTACTTTTTTCTTCTGTTCATATTGGGCACCCCTGTTCTTCCATCTTGCATATGTGCACTGCTCTTTGGTCACTTCCATTTGGTTTTTGTAGCATTGCTATGTTGCTGAAGGTTTTTCTATTTTCATCCATATCAGGTGTGTTTCCTTTAATTATGGATTCTGTAAGTGCCTGGATAGATCATCTTTGACTACCATATCAAATCACTGTAAATGAGATAGCCAATCTTCCATTTCATGACTATCATTTTCTTCCTAGAAGCTCCATCACCATGCACAATCTCATGGCAGGTTGTGCATACAATAATGGATTTTGAGGTGCTGCAAACCAACCCACATTGCTGTAAATTCTCCTACCATTCATTCCAGTAACCCAGATATAAGGCAGTTCATTGATTCTCCTATCTTGGATGAGATGAACATCCTGCTCTTTTAATGTTTTGTTACTTTGGATTAACATTGAGAACTGTGCCTCTTCTACTGTACAGGACCTGGTATGACTTCTAACTTCTCAACATGACTGAGATGGGCAATGTATGTAGTTATCTGCCTTTGAATTGTTTCTCCCAGATGGCAAGTACCCTTGAAATCTCAGTCTAACTGTTCCCTGGGTCAGGGTATCCCACTCATATTTAGCTCAGACATTGGCTGAAGACTTGTGCAGACTGAAGGGCCATGTACTATGGCTGTCCCTGCTGTGGGTACTCCCTGGAATCTTGTTACCACCTTCTTCCCCTGGCCAGAATGATAGAGTATTTGTAGCCCAATCATGATGAAGCCACAAGAGATGGAAGGATGGCAGAGCTTAGCCTGATTGTGTCCCCAGTGCTGACTCCTTTTACTTTCTGCCAGATTTTATTTTCTCCCAGGTTAGAATCTGCAGTAATGTGGGTTAGATGCTTACATTTGGAAATCTCTTTCCATGATCTTTCAAATTGTTTTTCGATTTTGACTTGATTTTGAAATTTTAGAAATGTTGCCTACTGCCTGCTAACCTCTATTGAAAAGGCAGCTCTGATTTTCCTTGTTACTTCTCACAGGGCGATGTTCATGTTTCCTGTATACTTTAGGATTTTTCTCCTTAATTTTGTTTATACCTCTTACATATTATATTAGATGTGTACTTAGAAAATTCTCAGCCATTATCTCACCACAAATTCCTAACTCCGCATTCCCCACCTCTATTTTGTTGCTATTGTAAGTACTTCGTTATTTTTTATGTCTTTTTACTTATTTTAAAATATTATGACACTTTCATACATGTACATAAAGTGGCTTAGGTATACAGCCTATCCCTTTATCCTTTCTCTTTCAATCCCTGTATCCACTTTAAGTAATTTTATATGTCAAGTATATCATTTTCATCTTTTTAGACTTCAGGTTTTTTTCTCTTTATGCTTCAGACAGTATGTTTTCTACAGATCATCAATTTTTTCTTCAACTGTGAAGGATTTGCTGGTAAGTAAATGAGTTATTAATTTCAGTTACAACTTTTACTGCTTTATACATTTCATCTACAGATTTGGTGTAAAGTTTGGGTAAATAATATCATTGTGTCCTCTTCTGAATATTTAAAGCTGTGTCTGGTAAGTTCAACATCTCAACTGCTAGTTCATTTTCTTCTGTTTTCTCTAGGTTCTGTATCAGGCAGTGTTTGTGATTTCACTGTTATTGTAAGCTGGTTATTATGCACAAAGCAATGTAGAGCTTCTAGATTCTGGCTTTTTTATAAGGGGCTTGGCTTACTTCTGTGATTAGATGCAGGGGAAACACAGAAGTGCCATTAGAAATTGACACAATTCTCAGTAGAATATGTGAGTTCTGATCCATTCTGGATCTGGCCTACCTCTGTGGGTTCCAGTCTACTTCTGTGAGGTCTGGTCCACCTGTGTTTCCAAGTCAGGCAGCTGCAGTGCTGTCCCAGATCCTTGTGTGCTGACATTCACTGAGCTCAGCTTTACCTCTTCAAATCTATGGGGTGCTGATGACTCTATTCAGGCTACCATCCCACACAGCCACTTTCTGCACAGTGCTGCTGGCACTGAAGCGGAGCCAGTGATTTAATGCCAACAACAGCTCAGAAAACCTTCCCACTTCTCTGTGCTTCCCTGTCACCTGGAGTTAGGCATTCCTCAGAGCTTGTCTTGTTCCTCCATTTAGACAGCTGTAAATTGGCAGCTGTGTTGAAAGAAAATGATGCAATAGTGCTGGGCCCAACATCAATGTGTTTTCCTCCTCTAGGGGATACTGGCCTCTCAAACCCTAGATGTTTCTGTGGCTTTCAGATGCCTTCAAACAGATGTTTTTATTTGCTTCTGTTTTGTGCAGCTTTTCTAAATGACCTCATTGTTTGGATGATCTGCTGCAAGCTTTTTGCTTGTAGCTAGACATGAAAAATTGTACTTGAATTCCACATTGTGTTTTGGCCAAGTACATGTCACCTTTAGAAACATGGTTTTTTTTTTTAACATACAAAGAATTGAGACATTGGGAGAGGTTATGCATATATAAAGTTTATTTTGAGTGCAATTAAAGAAGATAATAGCTTAGCCCACATGACTTTTTCTGATTTTTACAAAGCTGTGCAATTATGGAAAGCATGAGGCATTTTCTGAAGGGCACCATCATGTTCTGGGTCTTCTTTGGTTTCTATCAGTCTCTAATACATTGCTGCCAGTATGTGTGAAGTCTACTTATGGGCAGACAAAGGTACTATGTCGAGGATCACAGAATGGAAGGGAAACAGATACATACATGCTGTTGTCAGTGAGGCACTGAGTGGGAAGCCATGATGAACTCAGTAATAGGAAGACAAATGAATACCCCTGCCCTCTAGATGCACAAGAATAGTGTCTCAGAATTAACACACTATAATCCCACATAATAAATATTCCTAGAAATGAGAGAATTGCAGTATTGGAGGGGGTGCTCACTACAGGGAGGCCTGAGAAATTTCAGGGTTCCTATGTATGAGCAGAAGCTTAACAAGCATGGGGTGTATTTGCAAATTAAGAGTTCGAGATTCCATAACATGAAGAGAGAGAAACGAATGGGACGAGAGACATTCATTCCCCTTCCTGGACAGTGAAGGTAGCAGGATGTCAGTACAGCCGGAATGTTCATGACATCTGTCTAAAAACTGTCTTGTTAAGAAAGCACAAACAAGTCACAGTAAAAGACACAGCAACAATCAAAAGCTATTGGCAATTAGACATTGTGATGAAAGTGAGAATATTCAGCTCTTAGCTAGGGAGCAAACAAATGGTGCTGTGTGGGATTTAAAGTAAGATGGCTCAAAAACTATGGGAAAGAAGACAAAGTAGATGTGGAGGAAGAGATTATACCTGAGCAAGACAGAAACGAAAGGTAGGAAACAGATGAGAAGTTAAAATTTGGGTATGCAGAAATCTTTCGTTGAATGAATGCCATAGAACATACACGCTGGTCATGGCCATATATCATCTATTCAAAGAAACACAAGCGTACCTAGGCTGCTGCCTTGAGTGGGGAAGAAACAATACATAGACTTTTATGAAAGAAAAGTGGAATTCTTCATTAAGATGTTATGATCATCATCATACTGAGATAATAGACTTTGAAGAAGTTGTGGGACTTTGCCACCATCCCACCATAGGACACAATGTCTATGTGTGCCTGCGCTTAGATGGCTTAGAAAATGGCATGGCTTTATTTTTAGCTCAAAAGTGCTTTCTACCATCTGAATTGTGTGAGGCTTGTGTCCTCCAGGATGTAAAGCAAGGAAAAGTCAGAATGGCCATCCATTTTGATTACCAAATGCTCCATAGCACAGGGCCCAAGGTGTAATATGGACAAGTTGTCTCTGGATTTTACATAGTGAAACCTGACTGAAGGCGAGTGGTGTAGACAAATTAACAAAGGTGGAGTCTACACAGATAGGATCCTGGTCCCTAAAGAACTCCCTTCAACCCTTCTACCACAGGAGTTCACAGAGAACATGTCACTCCCCTTGCAAGGTATCCTTCTGACACCTCATCTTAGCCTCCAGTTCTGAGTAAAAAAGTGCTTTTTGTCAATCCCACAACCACTGCTATATGATTAAATATTGTGGTCACTGAAAATGTGACAGAAATGGGTCCTGGGATGTAACATTTGTGTTTGATGTATAATGCCTATAATTTGCTAGGTCAAAAATATTTAAGAATTGAAGTATTTTCACAGGCAACCCAGGCTCACAGATAAATGTGAACCTTAATATTCACAGGTTATTGAACATGCAGGAAAAACTCTCATATGGGTTATATATCCATTTATCTAGTCATTCAAATCCTCTCTTACTTTCTTGTCAATGAAAATTAGTTTGAGGAAAACCCCAAGTTGTATTACTAACAACTTATGGGAGATAAGATGCCATTACAATCCAGCACTTAAAAAAAAAAAGTATAAAGATAATATTAGAAGCAAAATCTGGCAGCCCTGATCCACCCAGAAAATTGGAGGGGGGTAGGTACCTGAACTGTCAGAGTTTTGAAAATGGTTTGACATATGACAAAAATGCAAGTATATTATATAGCAGCAAATACCAACTGGAAATCTACAGTGATGAATACTATTTATAATAAAAAATAAAAAGTTCATGTAAATAGAATATACAGAAAATATCTGGGAATAAAATAAGAAGTGTAACCAAGGTAGGAATGATCTGCTAGTTTGGGGAGTCTACATGGGAGAAGGGAAGAGTTGGGGAGCTGTCCACTGAGAGTGACAGTGGGAGGGGGAGTCTGGGAACCACATGTGAGTCAGAGCAGTCATGGCACCACTTCAGCAGGAACATTCACCCCAACTGACCAAACTAATGTTAAGATGTACACAGAGAGAGCCACATTGCACAAGAACAGCATGATCAGAAATAGTTTTGCTGAAGGGTATCAATATACATTTCAAGTGACCAGACCAGAAAAAGATGGGAGAAATTTGAATATATATATATATATATATATATATATATATATATATATATACACACACACATATATGGATGCCGTTGTGAAGCTGGACAAGGATGACAGGCTCAGGGGGGGTCTCTCATATCACAAAATCATGCCAAGATAAATAATGGTGTTCAGTAACAGTAGGAAACAGGCAGAAAGATCACAAGATCAGAGGACCAAAAGTCTGCTGCTAGATTGTCTCCTAAAAAAGACAGTAAAGCTTCACCCATGATACCTCAACAACATGGCTGCCTAAATAAGACCTGAACAATGATAATGTCAGTAGAATTGCTAATGTGGGAAGAGGAAACCACACAGGGCCTACCCCTAGACAAAGAATTACAGGTACCTAGAGACTGCTGACAGAGGAAGAATTCACCTCCCTAAGGAAAGGAGCCCCATAGTTGGTCATCTAACACCAAGTGATCAGCCCCTAAACTATATACACAAAAGCAACACCAAATGGAATAAGCAGGTTATATTTATACATTTATGCATTAATATGTACACACGCAGCAAAAATAACTAAACAAAATATGCCATGAATTTGAGAGGAAGTAAGAGAGGGGATATGGAAGTGTTGGAGGCAGAAGAGAGACATAATGATATAATTATATTTCAAGTTTTAAAGTTTCTAAAAAGTATATGTTTCTACAAGTATAAAAAAACAAAGTTCAAAGATAGTGTTTTTTAAGGTACCCTCACAAGCAATCCTGGGTCACATATATATCAAAAAGGATGTTAACATTAATAAAAACTATAATTATTTTATACAAGCCAATAAAATAAAAACAGAAACACATAACAAAGTGAATAAAAGACTTGGAAATAAGTGAAAACATTCTGATCCTCACTAATATTACATCATGTGCAATCTGAAGCAAAGATAAAATTCATACCTAGCAGGCAGGCAGAAATGTATGGATTTCTGATTTCTTACTGTTAATTGTGAAAAAATGTGTACCCCCTGCACACTTGGGGTCAGTTGTTACACAGAACAAGGTGGGCAGGGGTGTTATCAGCCTTGAATCCTACACCAGTCCATTAAGTCAGAAAGGACACACCCAGGTTGCAAAAAACATGACAAGATCTAAAATTCCAGTAGAGTGTTAGCACACATTTGCTGGAATCTATGCGGTTTACCTAAAAGTTGAAAAGACCCAATTCAAGCCAATGTTAATTCTTTTCAGTCTTAGATATGATGTGGTTACCATAGAAACGCGTTTTTAAAGCAGTCCTTCAAAAGAACACCTGTGTTGATTAGCATGCCTCTAAACTACGAAAGCACTAGCAGCTCGATGAACTTATATTTCCTCTGCTAGCTCCTATATTTCACCCAAGAAAAAGATAAATAATTTGCCTCATAACTACTTCAAATTACTCATAGACATCTCCAATTGATGAATAAGCAGGGTTTTTTTTAATGATTTCCCAGGAAAGCATAACAAAAATTCATTATAATTATTTTTTCTGAATGCTTACACTTTCTCTCTCAATATAAAGGAAATAAAGAGAGAGATGCTGCAGTTTGGAAGAAGAAAGGAGGCTGGAAAAGAACCTTGAGTAGCAGAAGTGTTCTAGAGAGTGAAAACTCATCTGGTGCTCAGGTATCAGAAGAATAAAGACTGGACTGTCTCCCTGTTGCTTCCTTCTAGAAGTCAGAGGGCAGTGACAGCTCATTGCTATGCCAATCAACCCTCTCCACTCAAAGGCCTTATCACATTTAAAATAAATGTAAAAGCAAAGAGCAAGTCTGGTGCCAGGCTAGCAGTGGCAAGCTTTAGTGACCTGTCACAGTGATATCGTCCCAATGTGCCCACTGGCAGCTGTACAGGGAAATGTGTCTAATGATTGGGGCTTCAGGACAAAGCTACATAGGGATGAAATTTGAAACCACTCTAATGCTGCCTGGGCCAGCGGCTGGGAGAGTGACCTTCACAGGGCATGAATGTGAATGAAGGAGGAGCCTCTACAGTGTTGACAATGTAAAGGGCTTTGATAGAGGATAGAAAGATATGTCTGGACACAGCTACTGTCTCTCTTCTACAATATTCTAGGAATGGTAATTGGGCGTGTGTTTATATGGATGCTTGTGTGTATATGCATGTGTGTTTGTTCCTGTACATGTGTGTACATGTATGTATTTATAATTCTACATGTGTGTGTAGGTGTTTGTACCTATAACTGTGTAAGTGTTTATGCGTGTATGTTAAAGAAACACATGGCTAAGAGTTCAATTCAGACTTCACAACACAGTAGCAATATCAAATATCAGATGTGATAAAGTATGCTTTACATGTGTTTTTAGACTGAATTTCACACCCAAAAGTTATCAAGTTGAAAATCAAGATTTATCCTGAGAACTGAACTAGATAAGACCTGCTAGAAACACATTCCTGATTATTCTGCATTATGATACTCTGCTGCTATGATATTCTTTCAGTATATATTGCCTTTTGCATATTTGTACCCACAAGTGTGTGTGTGTGTGTATGGTGTGTGTTGGTGCATGTGTGGTATGTATATATGTGGTGTGTTTGTGTGTGTGTGTGATGTGCATGCATATTTGCAGATCTAGGTCCATCTTGTGTCCCTGTTGCTATGATGTTCGTGATGTCCTTCAGTACTTAATGTGACATAAGTGACCAAAGCCAAACACTGTGATCACCTCACATTTGTCCTGGATATTCAAAACTACAAAACCAAAAAGAATTGGTTTTAAGTTACATGTAAAAAACTAGGTCATACAATTTTGAAGGCTTAGTCTCAAAATGGCCCAGTGTGTTATCTACAAAGTAGAGATTTAGGAAAATTTCAGTGAAAGTGTGAAAGCTGAATTATAAGGATTCTGGATAGTGTGAGTCACATCCATGTCAGTCAAATTTCAAAGCCAGGGAATTAGAGAGAAGATTCCAATGTCCTATGTTGTTCAGCAAGCTGTCACCCACCCAACCTGTTTCATCAAGTCACATTTGGAAGGTCGGTGGCCCTGTTCTTCTGAACCCAATTCTAATCACACCCCATAAAACCCTCACACCAATGACTGGAAGAATGTACGGCAATTATCTGGTCATTTCAAGGTGTAGGCTAGTTGTGGTGTGAAATGAACGGTCTCTATAGGTTCATGAGTTTGAGCATTTAGTACATAGCAGAATGGGGCTTTTGAGGGAGGTATTGAGGTCTCTAGAAGTTTGGATTTGCTTTCATAATTTGGGTACTGTAAGGGATTGGCTTTAGAGGTTATAACTTAGACTCCCAAAGAAATATAGTTTACTGCTATTGCCCCCAGGGGTTACAGGTGTGTCCCTGTTCCTGAATACACCACATACTTGGATTCATGGATTTGGGTTGGATCTGAGCTAAGAGCCTCCTTCCTGGAGACTAACTTTCATAGCAACTGAAAGTATCATGGAAACACCCAGTGGACCACGATGCTGGCAGAGGCTCAGATGGTAAAGACAGCTCGGAGAATCCCAATGTGAACAATAAACCTATTAGGAGCAAGACTGGAGGCCATCCATATTATAGTGTAGGCAAAACCCAGGCTACATTTTCCCCGTCTCCCAGAAACTTGAGTGAGGGTGACTTAAAAAGCAATGTAGTAATTTACTCAGAGGCAGGATGGTGTTCAGGCTGTGGCACTGTGGTTGTCCCTATCTGTAGTCAGGTTAACAGAGAGAGACAGAAAAATGTAGGGCAAAAAGATGTAGAAAATGGCCACTTCGGTGTAAAAAGGAATATGAATTGATTTAAAAGTTGTGGACTGAAAGGCTTAAAGCCCTTGCAATGTACCAATCTTTCTGTTTTAGAATGTATAATCTTTTCATTCTCCCTTTCCTGAATAAAGACAATGAATATGCACTGAGAAGTTAAGTGTGTGAAAAAACTACAATCCTTAGCAAGTTGTGGAGGAAAGGGGTTTATTTCAGCTTATAACTCTTAGGTCACAACCCACCATTAAGAAAATTCAGAGCTAGAATTGAAGGCAGGAACCTAAACACTCAGGAACTGCTGCCGAAGCCATGGAGAAGTCTTGCTAAGTGGCTTGCTCTCCATGACTTGCTAAGATTTCTCTCTTATATAATCCAGGACTATCAGCCGAGGAGTTAGCAGTATCATCCACAGTGAGCAAGCCTCCCCACATTAATCATCAATAAAGAAAATACCCTTCAGAATTGCCTATAAGCCAATAAGATTATTTAAAGATAATATTAGCTATTGTCAAGTTAACATAATACTAGACAGCACACTAAATAAGTTGTTTAATATAGTTGTATCATGATCCCCCTCCTTGCCCCTTGACTTTCCTATAGTCCCCCATTTATTTGATTATAGAAGCAGTAAGTGGCAGCTTCCATAGGTGTTGCATGGAAAACAGCATTTAGTGAGACGTGAGCACCCAATATATTATCATCCCTCATTATTCCAAGGACAGCAAAGGATCTGAAGAACCTACCAGAACCATCCACACAGTGGCCATGATGGCTGTTAAATCACCACATCAAAGGATTCAGGACTTCTGTGAGGTGTCTTTATGTATTCCAATGAGATGTCATTAAGTCTCTTCCGATTCTTTTTGAACAGTTTCCAAAATCTGAAGAAAAAAAATGATTTGAATATTCTGAATCACAGCCATTCACTGAGAAGTATGCTTTCTGATTTCATCTTTTATTCTTCTGAAAGTGTAATGTAGAATATGTAAGGAATGAGTAAGGAAGTTTCTAGACTTCCCCCATGGAAAACATAACTTATAGCCTAGAAGGATTAAGAAGATGGTTCAGGAAGCAAGCCACTTTATCAAAAATATGCAGAGGATAAGTTTTATTTTATGATTATCAAAAAGGAATATGATTTTCTTCTAAAGACAATTTTAAGTAGGTGAACTCTGAAGCACAGGCATTTATACCAGCAAGATCTGCCAGCTGGTTGCAAAGGCAAACACAGACATCAGATTTCAGAAACATCTTATTGCTAGTAAGAGTGATAACTCCAGTGTCCCCCACAAGGGTGTCATCTGCTGTTTGAACAGAGAGCTCAAGTCCTGCAGAAAACTTTCTTATGGCTCTATTTTAATCTGAGCAACTGGCAGTAGCCTTGAGTATGCATTAGAGGCTTTTTGCCATTTATTAGTTAGTGTTCTGCCACTCTTCAGGGACCCCAGAAAATACCTTTTAAAAATAAGTTACAGAGTAAAAATGTATGCTGACCATTTACTCATTGGGACATCAACTGAAGAATGAGTCAATTACTAGGAGCCACACCCTTAAATAAAACTGCCTCTCTGCTCTTCAGAAGCTTTCTATTATAAGTATCTCTCTAACCTAGGGACTTTTGAGTCCCTTCTTTCTCCACGCTTGAATACTGACTGGCTTGATCTTGTTGAGGTCTTGTGCAGACATCCACAGCTGCTCTCTTATCATGCCCAGAAAGTAGTGTTTTCCCTTACCCTTCCCTCATCCCTGGATATTACAAGCTCTTGTCCAGCACCTTTTCAAGATGGCCCCTGCGCCTTTTGGGTGGGAGTAATACGAATATGCTGGTTTTGTGCCTTAATTGCTTTGGCTGATAGGAGGACCCAGCCTAAAAGTAGGGAGCATCATTCCCTGGTTTGGGGCCCTGGAATATCTAAGAGTTACAAAAGCAACTTTTAGCAGTAATCTTGTATTTATTCTCTATCTGCTCCTGACTGTCATATGTGTGACTGACCCCAGTCCTGTCCCCCTGATTTCCCTTTAATGGTGGACTAGAAAATGGAATTGTAAGCTAAAAGAGATCTCTTCTCCTCCAAATCTCTTTCTGCCATAATATTTATCACAGCAACAGAAAGGAAACTAGATCAGGGGTATCATGAAGAATTTCTTCTGGATCAGCTTTGTAAAGCTCACAGTCCTTGAGGGGGACTCACTCCCCTAGAACACTCTCTGTTGTAGCCTTTGCTCCACGACTCTCTCTCTTTTCCACTACATCTTCTCTCTCTGAGGACATGCATGTCAGATCAGCTGGCAGTCTAACAGTAGTTATTCCATGCTATTCTGTAATTCCATTTGACCTAGCTTTTTATTTTCTTATTTTAAAAAAAACAATTATGTCATCTGCCAATAAATAAATCTTTGATGTCTCATCTCCCTTATTATTTGTCATTGCTAATATTCCAAGCTATATGTTCCTTAAAGTTCATTGTTCTATGTTTGAATTCCCCATGTGTACTGGTCACTTTCCCCTGTTGATGAATATATTAATCATAGTCATTTTAACATTTATATTTGGAAAACAATTTATACTCACTTGTAAGTACTCATCTTCAATAAACCTTTCCCCACAGTGAGTATAACAGGCAGATTGTTCTGAATGTCTTTCCCACTCCTGGTCATGATAACAAAACTCAACCTGTGTCTCATAGCACAGTGGTGTGGTGATATACTTTACATTTAATAAAATTGGTCTGGAATATCAGAGCACAGATCCACCCACAGTCAAGCCATGAGGGTCAGAGAGCGGTAACTCATGTCTTTAATCCCATCATGGTAAAGACTGAGTGGTGACCTACACCTTTCATCACATAACTCCTGAGACAGAGATCTTTCTGTGTTTCTGTGAGTTCAAGGCCTAATTACCAAACAATAATAGTTCATACCTTAATCTTAACTCTAGGATTATGATGCAAAATTAAACCCCGGAAGTGAAACAACTGGGCAAAGAAGTTATTTAAGGAGGTGTAGGCAGAGAGTGTAGTATTCTGTAGAAGCAACAAGCCAGGCTGAGGACTCTGGAAGATAGCTTTTACCCTGAGAGGGAACTGACTGGTCTGTTTCCTCTCTCTGATATTCCAGCCTTTTCCCCAATATCTGACTTTGAGTTTTCATTTAATAACAACTATAATTTGTGTTTCACAGTGGATTTCCTCATTCCCACAGTAGACAGGCAAAAGCTCTATAGACAAAGGATATTGAGCTCTATAGTGATAGCAGGTGCTTTTGTAGGTGGAGGATGATTTTATCTTTGGCCTAGTGATGATGTTCTGGGTTTGAAGGCAGCTGCTGTTCTATGCCCCTATGGCTGAGACTTTGCCCTTTATAAGAGGTACATCTAGGAAGGGCCAGGGTTTCCAGCCTTCCCACAGACATACCAGCTCCTTCTCTGGGCCTGTATCAGCAATACTTCCTGTGATCTTCTAGCCTACCTCATTCTTCTTATGAGTGCCAGGTAGAACTCTCTAGAAAAGAGCCTACTACAAGTAGAGAGTCTCAAGTCTAGGAGTGTAGGCTGTGTGATAATTCGCATCCACATTTAACTTTCAGCAGCTAAGACCTGAGATGACTTCCTATGTGTGTCCTTAGCAGCCATGTTTCCCGCCAGGACTCTTCCACAGCTGAGACCATGTGTATGAATGGTTTACTTTCATTTGATAGGGGATGAGGTTGGTTTCCTTTCTCAGGTCTCAGTCACCTTACTGAACTATGGCCTCAACTTTCTAATAAGAAGGTATTGTTGTAGCCTTGTATTACACGTGCTTTTCTTGTGTTTTGTGTGCAAACAGTGTTGATTCTGACTTTTCCCCAAACATTGCCTATGAATTTATGAACTAACTATACTGAGGCTGTCATCCCAGTGATGTCAGTAAGAGCAAACAGGGACAGACTGGCTGATAAAGGTAAAGGACAAGCCTCATATTGGGAATTCATTATGTTGTTTTAGGCAGTCACCGAACAAAGACTCTACACTATATCCTCTTTAGGGTAGGAGCTTGCCATCGGCATTCAAAGATCGCTGGGGCCTTGCAATGTATACTCTGAGTCAGCAGGCTATAAACGCCTGCTGAATTCTGACAACACTCATGATCCAGGTCTGGAGTGTTTGCTATGCAGAGGCCAATGGAGGTGGATCAGTGAGTGGGTTTTTGTTTTCAGATTGAAAAGAGCCAAGGATATTTTGTTACCTGACTTCCAGAGAGGTCCTTATGACAAGTGCACCAAAAATATAGATCTCTTAAATACTACGTAAGTATTAACTTGTGTATGTGTGTGTGTGTGTGTGTGCACGTGTTCAAAAAGACACAAACCTCCCCAACTCTCTTAGTCAGTGGTACTCAACTTGTGGGTTGCTATCTTTTTAGAGGGTCAAATAATCCTTTCACAGGGATTGTTTAAGGCCACCAGAATACAGAGAGGGTCACATCACATTCATAGCAATAGAAAAAATATATTTATCAAGTAGCAATGAAAATTTTATGATTTGGGGTCACCACAGCATGAGGAAGTGTGTTAAACGGTCACAGCAACAGGAAGGTTGAGAAATTCTGCTCTAAGCTATTCAGGAAAAGGTTTCCCATCGATTGGCATATCTTCTTATTGTTTGTTTAATATTATCTCTTCACAGCATTTATAATAATTATGGGCACTGAAGCTGGCCTGGTCAAAGCCCAATGATCCGGGGACTCTGGTGAAGTAAATTCCCTTTCCTCAGAAGCCCCGTCCCCTTGAAAGCCATTTTCTAACCTTTGCTCTCTGTGAAAATGCGAGCAAATGACAACAGTGACAAAACCCACAGAGGTAGGATTGCTCAGCTGTAATGCTTACCAAAGAGGAATTCCTCCAGATCCTGCAGTCCAGTGCTAGCTTGCTGCTTTAGTCAGAACACTGGGACCAAACACTAATGTTTTCTTCTGGTAACTGCCAGCCACAGATGCAACTTGATGAATGTCAGGAACTCTAAATAATGAGGAAAAGTCCAAGGAACCAGTTAAGCGGCACCTTGAGTGTTGTTTACAAGTTACTTCATGGCTATCACAGCGGCAAAAATCGATAATGTATAGAACCCGTCTGCAAAGCTGCAGCTCTTTATCTTTCTGGGCTTTATCTTTCTGGGATGTTTGACTTCTTTCTCTCCTCATCCATACCATTTTAATTGAAGGCTAATATAAGAAGGGAAATCTTGTTTGGCTGTGGTTTTCTTCCAGAAACTCAAGTGATCGTGCCCACCTTTTATAATTTGTTGCTTGTCACATTGTTGGTATAAGACATCCTCTATTGCCATTCCACAGAAAACCACACTGGGGAGAGCTGTGGGCTGCAGGCAAAATAAGAGCTCATGTGTCAAGGCATCAATCTCAGTTATAAAACCTCTGCCTTCATGACTCAAAACAGCTCCCAAGGTATCATTTACTAACACCATCATTATCTATCATCTATCTATCATATATATATGATATAATCATGTGTATATATAAAACCTACCTAGTTATCTATCATTTACCTATCATCTATTTATCTAATCTACCAGCTATCTTTATCATCTACTATATATATCCATCTATCTCTATATCTATTATATATATATATATATATATATGTCATCTACCTAGTTAGCTATCATTTATCTATCAGCTGTCTTTACATCTATCTAGCCATCTAGCCATCTACCATCCATCCATCTGCTTATCATCTATCCATCTATATATCTATTCATTCATCCATTCATCCATCTATTTATCATCTATCTACCCATATATCCATCATCTATATATCCTTCTATCCATCCATCATCTATCAGCTACCCATTTATATATCTATCATCCATCCATCATCTACCCATTTATATATCTATCATCCATCCATTTATCATCTATCTATCCATCTTTTATATATTCATCCATCCATCTATTTATCATCTATTCATCCATGCATCTATCTTCTATATATCTATTCATCTATTCATTACCTATCTATCCATCTATCCATCCATCCATCCATCATGTGTGTTCTTGAGCCATAGCACATGTGTGGAGGTCAGAAGACAAGTTTCAGGATCCAGTTCTTGCTTCCATCTGGTTGAGTCAGTGTCTCTCTTGTTTCTGCTGCTTCTTCTATACTAGCCAGACTGACAGCTTCCTGAGGATCCCTTTGTCTTTGGTTCCCACCTCACAACAGGCACACTGAGATTATAGATGCACACAACCTAACCAGGACTTCTCTGTACTGTTTGCTTCTGAGGATCAGACTTGGGTCCTGAGGGTAGTGGAGCTAGTGCTTTTACCTGCTGAGATTTCTAACACAGTCCACTGACACCATCATTTTAAGAGAGCATTAGTACATGAATTTGAAGAGAAGACAACAAACTGAACATGATAAGAAGCCACCACAGGATGGACATCTGCAACACTAGAGCAGTAGGGCCTCCCTCTAAGATATTCTTCAAAGACTGTGTAGGAGAACCCATCTGGCAGGCAGAACATTGGGATTCTCAAGGGGAGAAATGGTCATGTTTGATATTATTTAGTTATGGACTTGGGGAAAACTTGATTCAAAAATTAGTGACAAGGAAATTTACAAATAAACATGTGAGTAGACATCTATGAATGTGCAGAGTGTGAGGATATACTACTGACCTGAGACCTCAGTAGGAAATTTTTAATTATCTATGCATAGGATGACCCTTCCTGTAGGTACCAGCCAGCCTCATCACACATTCATCTCATTCAGTCATCTGTGGCCTACTAACAAAGGACCATAATGACAGAGAAGGGCATTATGAAATTCATGCACCATGACTGACCTGACCATGATTGCCATGAGTATCCAATCTGCCAATATCAGAGAACAAAAGGAATTCCAAGTATAGAATGAGCCGTCTGTAGATTTATGAAATCTTTTCTCTACCCAATTGCTGTAGAATTCTACTGGTCTATATCTTCTGGTGAAGGAAATCTCTGCCATTACTATCTCCCATCTAACTTGATTGAAAAATGATACTTTTAACAGTCTTAATGATGGCTCAGGAGAATGCCTTGTAGGTCTGAGGTAAGGTTTACCAGAAGAATAAATATGCCCCAAATGAACATCCAATGATGATTTTGTTCTTTCACAGAGAGGATTCGAGGTCTAAGAATCAGACTGGAAAGAGCAGTGCTATTTCCTATCAGTCCTTGTGCACCACCAAGCGCAGTGTGTATTTCTTATTTCAGGGATCTCATGCTTTGCTGGCCTTGATGTTTTAGTTTAAAAGGAAAAATGTTTCTAACAGTAAATCCAACTTAGGTCTGATGCCTGACCAACTTGGAGGCCTCTGTCCCCTAAATTAGAAACCATATAAATGAGATCCTATTCTCCCTGGGTACCTGGCCCTGACTCTGTGGGAGACCCAACTACTGCTCCCAAATGCTAGCCCTTTAGAGAGTTTCTCAGCATTGCTGTGTTCCAGGACTAAGAAAAGTGGTAAACTACAATAAAAACACTCCACACAGGCAGCCTAGGGTTGATTGAGAGTCCCGAGGGGCAAGGCCTGGTGTTCTCTCACCTCCTAAAGCAGCTCAAGCAGCTCATGTACATACTAAAGACAAATGAAGCACAGAGAAGTTAGTGGAAAGAGTTAGGGATGCGAACAAGTTAGACCTCAGGTCCACTGTGGAGGCTGGGATGGTAGCCATCCTCTGGTCTGCTTTAATAAGTTGACTATCTTTATTTCTGAAATGACTGAAATGATTGGGACCAGAAAGATCACACTCTGAAATTCCCTAGAGGTTAGCATAATGGCCTGATCTTTATTGTTTACACATGTCTAATCTTAAGGTCTGAGTTCTAAAGTATCCAAGAATCCAAAGCCACTCTCAAATGTGTAATTATTACAGCTTTCAATTGTTTCACATCTCAGATTTTATATTTTGCACAAGTTGAATAATTTTTATCTTTTTTCTTCATCCATATCACATCTACATCACCTATTACAAGATGTATTTATATTTTTGTCATAATGCTAAATATGAGTAAGTTTATATAATAAGACTCAAGAAGAGGTTAACTTACTTTTGTATTAAATGTAAATGGCATTGGATACTTGCCTAGACATTATCAAAAGCTGTGACCTGGAGGCATTTTACAATGATGGTACCATTTCCTAGTAATAGTTCTCTTATTACCATGAGGCACTGTCTGCCAAAGCATCTTCATGAAGGATCTGCTTATTTTGGTTCACAGTTTGAGTCCATCACAGAAAAGAAAGCCTTGAGCAGAAGGGTCTTCCAGCCATGCTGTATTTGTAGCAATTAGAAGGCAGAGTGATGGATGCTCATAATCAGCTCACTTTATGCTTTGTATTAAATCCATGTGTCAGTGTTGTCTACATCCAGAATGCATCCTAGGACCCCAGTTACACCTTTTCTAAAATGCCCTCACAGAGACACACAGAATTGTGTCACCTCAGTCAGCCCAAATCCTTGTCAAACTGACAATCAATAGTAAGCAATAATCCAGGAAGACAAGTTTCTCTCTACAGCATGAACGCCAATGTCAGAAGTAACAAGAGATAACTGAAGGAAAACTTCTGTTACCTTCCTGCTTGGTGACCGAAACTCCCATCATCGATCTTTCTTTGACCGTAATTTAGGACTGACCAATTACCTCTGCCAAGTCTAGGCTTGCAGGTGAAAGGTTATGAAACCCTTCAGTCTCCCCAGCTGTATGAACCAATTTTCGTAATGAGCCAATTTATACAGGTCCAATCTCCAGTTCTGAGTTAAATGCCTTTTTTATTTGTCTTCTATGAGCCTGCTTCCTCCCCCTCATATTAGCCATTTATTCAAATGCAGCATAATTGCCAGGTTGCTTTACAGTGTGCTGGTCCTATAATTCTGGAAATGTACATATCTTTCCCTTGTAATTGTGCCTCCACCACCCTTTCCTGTAAGTGGATGCTCAGAGAATTTTGCTGCATTTATTTAAGTTTATCTTATGTGACATAACGCCTTTGAGCAGTTGCTCAAATTACTGGCTAGTTCTGAATATAATAAAATGGTTAGGTGAGGTCATGTCTTGTACATGCTTAAATTGGAAGACTGAATTTCATATGAGAAATCTTTCAGTAGTATTTTGAAAATTAATCAAGCACCATTATAAGTAAATGCAAAACCAGAAAACCACATAAATATTTTATAGAGAAATTTAAAGTCTACCATTGGTTTAGCTGAATAAGTCTATCTGTATAAGCTTCTGGTCACAAGCTAAAAAGTATGTGTGTGTGTGTGTGTGTGTGAGAGAGAGAGAGAGAGAGAGAGAGAGAGAGAGAGAGAGAGAGAGAGAGAGAGAGAGAGAGAGAGAGAGAGAGAATAGATACACACACATATAATTGCTGAATATCTCCTGAAATCTTACTAATTTAACAAAAACTTGATTCTTTTTTAATATTTACACAACCCATCCTTAGTAGGAATAGGTAAATGTCAGACCTTTGATTTTAGAAAGATTTAAAAACAGAATTTATTATGCCATCTAGAATGGTGCATCAGGCTTATATAAAAACAAAATAATATGTTTAGAATATGTTACAAAAACCCCCCAAAGTTGATGAGTTTTTAAATGTGTTCAGTCAGGTATGGCGTAACATGAACACTGTCATGCTCAGTGAGAAGAGGCAGGTAGACTGCCTAAGTTTAAGGAAACCTTGACCATTGTTTCCAAAAACAGAAACAAAATAAGAAATGTGTGTTGGATATTTTTTGCTGCTTAAAAAGTAACAAAGCAATTCAAGGGTAGACAAACACCACATTCCTTCTTCATCATATTCACCAAATATGAATTAGAATTACCAATAATGCATTAAAAATAATTTTTCAAAATGATTGAACCATGGATCTGAGAACATACTGAATTTCTATTTATCAGCTTCGATGGGGTCCTACAATGTACTTGATAAGATACAAAATAAGCTCAGAGAAATGTCTTCAGGATGGATTGTCAAAAAAAAAAAAAAAAAAAACAATGCCCTGTAGACCAAACTGATAGAGACAATTGTCCAGTTGAGGTTTGCCCTGCCCAGATGATTCTCGTTTGTGTCATGTTATCAAATGATGTGCTAACCATTTATAAACCCCAGAGAGAGTGAGCAATGTGCTGAAGACCACTTGTTTGCCAAAGTATTCAGCCCATTATTCCATGACCACATCTATGTCTTTAAACAAGGGGGCAGATAAGACATCGGACATCTTCCCCATGCAAGTTGGCCTAGGAATACAAATCATTATTATTCTTGACTCTGTTCTCATATCTTTGTTTCTTCCCCACTTTTGAATATTCTATTTAATTAAAGGTGATTTTTATATTGCATATAGTTTTAATAACTATAAACAAACTCCAGCTTTGCTGATTTTTTTTCCCCAATCACAGCATCTTGTAGCCAGCATTAATTATTTTTTTTCTGGTATTGTATCAAACACAACCTTAAGGATGAAAGTCTTCCTTGGGCTCCTGTTCTTGAAGGTGTTTTCACAGTCTGGAACTGGGGACAGAAGAACATCAGTGCTCAGCTCACTTTCTTTTTCCCCTTTCCTCAGCCCAAGGCTCCAGCCAATGGAATGCAGACCATATTTATCTTTCACCTTTACCTAAACCCAAAGGTGTGGCTCCCAGTGACTTCAAATCCAGTCAGTTTGACAATAAAGATGAACAGTCACACAGCCCTTTTGTACAACAGTGTGACTGGGATGAGGGCACAGTGACGCCAAGACAGGCTTTCATGATAATCAGGCCACTCTGGGCTGTCCCTGGTCCATGCTTCTCCATCCATGATTTCCTGTCTATATCTGTCCTTTCAGACATCCAGATTCACATCTGGAATGCTTTAGGGAAAGGCTAATTTCCAGAATATACTCGTGAGATATTTAAAGAACTCATGACCATACCTTGTCATTAGTCTTGAGGTATCTGACCCACTTGTTCACCATCCAAAATGTACGTTTGTTTACTTTATTGTAGACTTGCCCCATTACAGATACTTATTAAAGACAAAAAAAAAATCCAAGTCCGCTGCCCTTTCTCTGGGGCAGAGACTTGGCTTGGATGTTCTCTTCTCATTATTAACTTGACCTCACCACTTGTCACTCACCCATCCTAATGTTCCTCATATATACACTCAGGACCTTGGTATGAACCTTTCTATGCAGTTTTGGAGCTGAGCTGAGTGCATTCAGAGTGCCTTCCATATCACAACAAACATATCAAAGATGGTGTTCTTGTGTATGTCACTCATGGCAAATAAGACAAACTCATTCGTTCTCAGTTGTACATACTGGCTAGGATGGGTACTTTGTTGAAGAGAAAGGGACTACCAGCCTGTGGGTATAGAAAGAATGCAATGAATACCAGGGAGATGCTGGGGCAGAGTGCTCTTCCCAGATATGTGTGTGTGTGTGTGTGTGTGTGTGTGTGTGTGTGTGTAAGAGAGAGAGAAGGAAAAAGAGACAGACAGACAGAGAGAGAAATCTGATTTTGATTCTTCATTTATCTTTCATTCTCAGGAAAGGGACTGTAAAACTCAATGTGGATGACATCTAGACTTTTTTCCTCCTGGGCTCATGTGTCTACTTCTTTCTTGAGTTCCTGTCACCAAAGTCATATTGTCTACTAAATCTGCCATGAAAAAAAGTTTCAGTTTGGTTTGATATATCTCCAGCCTTGTAGCTTGCAGTCTAGAAGTCTGCCCTTGAACTCACAGAGATCTGTATGTAAAGACACATACAACCATGTCTTGCTTCCCATTGCCTGTTAAGAACTAAGGTATTTACTAGGCTAGAACCACATGGAGGCAGTGGTCAAATATAGACTGTACTGAGTTGGTCAATTTCATCTTTACTGTGAATCTCTACTAAACAAAATGAAGCTTCTGAAACTCTAAAGATACCAACTAAGTTCATGCATTTGACAAAGAAAGCACCCAACAATTGCTTCTGGTGTTTGCAAATATTTTTTAGTTTTGCCAGGATTTCCTTGAGATACACCAGCCAATAGTGATTGAAGGGATGATATTGGATAGTTTGGGCTAATTTACAGATGCTATTCAGGACATATTCCTTAAAGATGAATAGCAAAGTTATTGCTGTCTGTTGCAATCAACTGTTATATTAACTAATGTAAAATCTTCCTATCTCATGCTTCTAGGCGTCAAAACTACACATTTCCATATAGTTATAGAACAAACTTACTTATTCAATGACTTCTTATGTTCTTTGATTTTCCATTCCAAAGACAGTACTATCTCATGGTTTTTCTAAGCTAATTTAGGATATATTTTAACATCACTTTTGAGAACTGGTTTGGTTTCCATTCTGTGAGGAACATTGACCTTGTTTTTAAATATCATCTATATTTCAACTGGATAGTCTTTATGATATGATGCTCCCAGACAGCTATGGCAAGCCTGAAATCTAGCCATAAATCCACATGTTAACTTACACAGCTGCTCTGCTCCCATGAGTCAGCCATTTTAGCTATCCACAGGCTATCAGAAGGATGTACTCATTCCAGAGCTAACATCCCCAGACAAATGTTAATTGGCTTGCCCCCCTCCTAAGAAATTTACAAAATTCTGAGGTTCCAATCCAAGTTTGGTGTACATAGCTAAACTCTCAATGATGGCAATGGCTATAATCAATGACATCTCACTTCAACAACAGGCCCATAGGTTTACAAAGATGATAGAAAAAAATGTCTTTATGGACCAAAACAAACTTCTCTCTGTATCTAGTTGCATAAATGCATTAAATTTATTAAAACATAATGATGAAAATACCAGTGTTTCTTTTCTCACAGATCTACGTATGAGCATGATTAGGGCAGGATGACATTCTGAGAATCCTGGTTGTCCATGAGGCTATCAATATGGGTAAATAAATCCATTCTTGAAGAATCCAGCTTTCGAAGAAAAACAGAAACAAAGGGCTGTCATTTATAGTCTGTTTATGAAGTTAGAATGAATAGTCTTTTCATCTGTGTTGCTCTTATTCTTTTTATGTATTTATTTTTCCAGAAGAGTAAAAATGGTTTTGAGGCTTATATTAAAACTTCTATAAAAAGTTCAAACAACCAACAAACAAAAAGCACCCAAGATAAATTATCAGCACAAGAGAATTGGGAGATTTTAGATGGTCCTGGATTCCTTCTTATAAAACTAAATGCAAAAAGAGTTATGTTAAAATATGCTCAGTATAACATTTTCTGTCTATGACCCCTGGAAATCCACAGTATAGATGCTTTCATTTTTCTGCAACTAAAGATAGGATTATTATTCTACTATACTTATAGACTGATGCTTAGACAAATTATTGCTAGAGAGGCTTCACCCAGGAACTGATGAAAAACATGTGCAGAGACCTGCAGACAAACATTAGGTGGAGTTTGGGGAAATCCTGCAGAAGATGGGAAGGAAGGATTGTAGGACCCAGTGGGGTCAAGGAAATGACTAGAAAACCCACAGAACTAACTAACCTGGTCTCATAGGGGCCACTGAGGCTGAACCAACAACCAGGGAGCCTGCATGGAACTGACCTAGGGGCTGACCTTCTGCATATATAATTGTGTAACTTGTTCTTGTGAAACTCCTAACTGAGAGCAAGGGCTGTCTTGGACTCATTTGCCTGCTTTGAGGACCCATTCATCCTATCATATTGCTTCATCTAACCTTAACAGAAGAGGAGCTACCTTGTCCCACAGCAACTTGGTATACCATGGCTGGCTGATATCCATGGAATGCCCACCCATATCTTAAGAGAAAGGAAAGAGGTGGTATGGGGGAGTGGAGAAAAAGAGAGAGGGGAAGATTTGATTAGTATGTACAAACAAAAATAAAACAAAAGTCTAAAATAAATAGAATTATTGTGAATTCTTCACCAGGAGCATTTGCCAACTATCTTAATAGGGTTTTTTTTCATTGCTGTAAAGAGACACCATGACTACTGCAACTCTTATAAAGAAAAGCATTTAATTATGGTGGTGGCTGAAAGTTTTAAAGGTATAATTCATTATCATTATAGTGGGGGAACAATGCAGCTGTAAGTGGAAGTTTCTGTGTCCTGTTCTGCAGCCACTCTGAAATAATTACTCACAGGCTTAATATAAATTATAAATGCTCAGCCATTAGCTCAGGCTTGTTACTAACTAATTCTTATACTTAAATTAGCCAATATTTCTGCTTATGCTTTGCCAAGTAGCTGTGATTCATGACTTGTTACCTCATTTTTACGTGTCCTTGTTTGGCAGCCGGCTGGTATCTGTCATTCTTCCTTTCCACTTCCTAGAATTCTCCTAGTCTGGTTGACCCACCTATACTTTCTGCCTAACCAAGCAGTGTTTTATTAAAGCAATTTGAGTGACGGGTATTTACATTGCATAAGAGAATTATTCCACAGCAGGCATCTGGGAGTATGGTGGTATGTAGGCACACATGATGCTGGAGAATTCTACATCTTGATCCAAAGACAACAAGAAGAGAACTGAAACATGGGACATTGTCTTAAGCATACATGAGACCTCAAAGCCCACCTCCACAGTGACACACTTCCAACAAGACACACACCTACTCCAGCAAGGCCACACCTCTTTAAAGTACCACTTCCCTTGGGGCCATTTTCCTTCCAATCACCACACCAACTCTTTCTTCTCAAGGTGGTATGTGTCCATAGCTTAGTGTCAGGGCTTTACGTAAAATCTACACACACATACAGACATTTGAGTATCTTTAAGTACTGCATTCTACCCTTGGTGAGACAATGAGAAATCTTTGTTTTTTCATATCATTTGAAGCTGACTGACCTCCAAAACTCTTCATTAAAAGCTTTGTTTTCACCTTTGCACAGTTAATAAGTAATGGGATTATTTTAAAGATAGAGCCATGCTGGATTTATTTCACTGGGACCAGGTCTTCTAAAAGGATGTGGGACTGACCTCCTTCCTACTCTGTTTCTGGGCCAGAACAAATCCATGGCTACACTCAGGGTGAGTCCCTGGATCTCTGGTTATTTCTCTAAGTTGCTCCCTTAGGATTAGCTCTGGAGAACAGGCTGTGTCACTGAGATTTCTCTAAAAAGCCTCCTAGTCTTCCATTTATGGAAAAAAAAAAAAAAAAAAAAAACAAAAAACCTTCTGCTGCCCAGGACAAAGCATTTTTTCTTAGACTCCGTATTGTACAGCATACTTTATGTTCCTGTCTTAGACATTCAGGTCACTTTTGACTTTTCCACAAAGCCCACCCACTGAGGGTTGATTTACAAAAACTTATACACATGCTATTTCTCTGTGTAATTAAATACACTCAAAATTTATAGCAAGATGCATTGAAGCAAATTCTAAGTCACTTTGTAGCTCCATGAAATTTGAAACAGGCACACTGAGCACAACATAGCTCACTGGTGTGTTTTGTCATGTAAAAATAAAATTTATCTGAACTTATGAAAAATGATAAAAGAAAATAAATGAAATAAAGGTGGGCAAATGAGCCATGAGAATAAAAAGAACAATGTATGCTCTCCAATAGTTTATTCACTGCCAAGAATCCAAGAAAAACCAGGACTTTGCAAAACCTGTAAATACACTTCCTGTATTTACTTCCCAAAGAAAAGTTGCCTCCAGGTGTGGACAGAACATAAGCACCCAGCCCACTGCATCCTTGATTTTTTAACTTCTTTGGAAACTCAGGTATATTGGACATGATGACGTCCTAACTTCTGTGATTAAATATTATTGAACTTCTTGTGGATGCTGAGACACACTCTCATTTAGGGCCTTGTTACTGTGGTGCTTGGTAAAAACAACAAAAGAAATGTAGAAGCTGGAATCAAATGCTTAGGGATATAAGCCAAGGCCAGGGAGTATACTCCAGTTTCTGGGAATACATAGGGCGAGGGGAACAGCAGTGAAGGAGAGGGAGAGAAAAGCATAAGCTGATAAAGTTCAAAAACTTTAGAGCTACATTTGAATAAGCCAAAAGAGAAGCTGGTACAATAATTTGTTTATTGGTTTTGAACACAGGTATATGGGGGAAAAATCATACCTGTATTTCTAACCTAATGATAGTTCCATCTTAGAAACAACATAGTAATTGTAGAGGTTTAAACACACACACACACACACACACACACACACACACACACACATACGCACACACATTTAAACACACATATACACATGCACAAACACAACCAAAAAGACAATAATATAAATGGTCACAGTGAGTCATACAGTCCACAGATAGCTGGCATCTATTTCACAATTTATATATCTTAAAATGTGTTGGTGCGTTTGTGCATTGAGTTGGTGTTTACAGTGATAGATGTAATTAATATTTCATTCTTCTTTGCTTGGTATTATTTTGAAGGGTGCTCCTTTATAAGCTTTGAAAATGTTCATTTTTATTGATGCCATAAGATAAACAGTGTATCTTTTAAGTATTTATTCAGATAATGTATTGTGGGTGAGTGTTCTTTTCACTATGAAGTACTTTGATATTCCAAAAAGTTCAGGTCTAAACATGCTTAGAAATCATTATTGAGATAGCTCTGGCATGGTGACCATAGTGTTCATTTGAAGAATTTAAATTACTGGAACAAAAGCAGTAAGAACCAGTATTTGTTTTAAATGACAAAGTGATTCAGAGAAAAGCCAAGGCTCTTGGGTGGACAAATCTGGGTCTGGGGTCTAGTTCTGTTTGCTGCACTATGAAGTGGATTGCTTTCAGTCATTCTTTATATCTGGAGTTTTCTTCAAATACTTTAGAAATAAAAAGAGCAATATTGCACCAAGTAATATGAAACATCATTCCTTGGTTTAAAAAAAAAAAGCAATGCATGAAATCACTCAATATTTGCTATTTTCATTTTCAAATAAAATGGCATCCTGTATAAAAGGTGCTCAGATCCTAAAATCACCCTTAATTTCATATGAGATTCTGTTTGAGAGTGCAGAGTGCCTCTGATGTCTAAGGATGAACTTGTTTAGCAGATCTGCTTTGGTGTGTGCCTGCTCTCTGAACTGGCTTTAGAGGCTGAGGTGTAAATATGTCACATGGAGCTTGGTAAAAAATGCTTTTAGTGCCCTAAAGACAATGACCAACAGTAGAGGGCACTTCATACCGGCTGTCTTGCCACCCAAACATTCCAGATGTTCCCTAAATAAATGCCCAACAGTTCCATTGCACCAGAGAGATGAGAGAATATGTTCAGGGTGGAGTACCTTCAAAGGTGGTTTTGAACCATGAACTGAGCCTGTGAACCAGAGTCGCTCATAGCCCAGCTGCTGTTATTTCCAAATATTGTCCAGTATGAGATTGAACATGCTGTCTGATAGCTCTGTCACCAGGGAGAAACCCAGAGATACTCTATGCTAATAACTTACCCAAACTGATGCATAGCTATTTAAGAAAATGATCACCTAAGGTTGTATATTTTAACTAACAAAATGCTATAAGAAAAGTCAATTATTTCTTTATAATTTTTACACTTATTTATTTGGTGGGCATGTATATAAGTTTATATCTGACATAGTATGCAAGCTGAAGACAGATGAGAACTCCTGGGGGTCAGTTCTCTCCTACCATATACATTCCAGACTCAGTAGCAGCCATCTTTACCTTCTGAGCCTTGTCTGCCATACTTGTCTTCACTTTTGCTCTTTTTGTTCATCAGTGTGAACAGACTACAGAGTTTTTCCACATAGAGCCTCACATAATCCAGGCTGACCTTACACTGACTACATAGCCAAGGATGGCTTTCAGTTCCTGACTCTAGCATTTCTGCCTCTCAAGAAATGCTGGGATCATTGATATGTACCACCACACTTGGGTTGTTTTTACTTATATTCCCAATACTAATATTATCAAGTCTCCTACTTATTATTCCCCCAACCATGTGTACAACATACATATATATGTATATATATACATATATATATATAATGCTATCTATAGAATCTGCTGATTAACACGTCTTTCTTGGCTACTACTTATTACCACAACAAAGCACCATGATCCAGGATACTTATCAGAGAAACCATTTAATTTTGGAGATCATGGTTTGAGAGAGAGTCTATGACCATCATGATGGGGTGTATATGGTTAGGGTTAGGGTTAGGGCAGGCAGACGTGGCAGTAGGTGAGAGCTTACATCATTATTACAAGTAGGAGATAAGAGAGAGCTAACTGGGAATGGCTAGAATTTTGAAACTTCAAAGTTGACCCCCAGTGAAACATCTCCAACAATGCCACAGCTCCTAATATTTCCCAACAGGCCACCAACAAGGGACCAAGAATTTTGGGGGGGCTGGGGAGCATGCTTTTTGTTATGTTTCATTTTTTAAGACAAGGCTTCTCTGTTCAGCTATGAGGACTGTCCTGGACCTCCCTCTATAGATGAGTCTGTCCTTGAACTCATGGAGATCTAACTGCTGCCCCTGCCCCTGCCACTGCCTAAGTGCTGGGATTCTTATTTACACTGCAATGCATCAGGCACTGCCAAGCCAGGCTCAGTGATTTGCCTTTGAGGTTGAAAGTAAGAGATAACACAATGAAGAAATGAATGAACAGGTAGAGCTGCTATACTTTGTCACCTTAGGCTTTCTAGTTCAAATTCACAAGCATCATGGTCCAGGCACAGACTTGAGGAGAGTTAAAGCTACAACTCAGGAGAGGAGGGCATGCAAATAGTGTCATGAGCAGATGTCTACCTATCTGATAGAGCCACTCCGTCATACATTTACTACACTCTGGCTAGCATCCCCAGTGGCTCTCAAGTTTATGGAGTTAGTGGACATTCTAGGCATTCCCTCACTGCTCATTCACTCCTTTCTGCTGATGGACAGCACCACATTCTACAGCTGTGCCTTTCTCTTATTCCTATTGGGGAGCTGTCCAACTTCTACAACTAACTCAGCTTCAGTCTCTTCTGGCATCCCTCTGCCTCCAGCTTCTCTCTCCATTCTCAAATTCAAGATTAATCATGAACATCATCTCTTATGACACATTGTTATGGAGCCTGGTGGTTCTGTATTCAAGATGACATCACAGGCTTCCAAACCTGTGGTGGGTCTTCCTGATGATCTCCCAGCCATCTCATAGAGCAACCATCCTCACGCTTGGAGGATCTGAGCTATTTCTGCTACATTGATGGTACTTCCAAGAAGAAATCTTCTTGAATCCCTCCCTTTTTCAGTGTTTCCTCTTACTGATTATCTCTAATGTAGATATGGAATCTTTCCAATTAGCAGCTAATAAGACAGGACCTCCTCCCCACACCCCAGCAACAGACTATGTGTGTGGTAGTTTGCCCCACATGATCTCATAGGGAGTGACTATTGGGAGGTGTGGCTTTGTTAAAGCGGGTATAGCCTCATTAGAGGAAGTGTGTCACTGTGGAGGCAGGCTTTGAGGTTTCCTATGCTCAGGATACAGCCCAATGTTTCAGTCAACTTCCTGTTGCCTGCAAGATTGTAAGACTGTCAGTTTTTGCACCACATCTGCCTGCACACTGCCATGCTTCCCACCAAAATTAGAACGGACTGAACCTCTGAACTCTAATCAAGTCATCCCAATTAAATGTTTTATTTGATAAGAATTGCTGGGATCATGGTGTCTCTTCATAGCAATAGAAATCCTAAGACAATGTCCCAGAAATTTAACTGTTTACTCCCTTTTGCCTTACTTACTCTCTGTAAGCAGAGAGTAAACACATAGCCTTCCACCAGCATTGCTCCTGGTTATCTACCTGAAAGTGTGCCTTTGTTTGGTCCCTAACTTCCCAGGGTTCCTTTATAAAGCATCTGTGTGTGAGGACGCACAGCCCTAATAAAATGCTGCGCCCTTCTACTCTGTGCCTGTGCTTGCCAGCCATGTGCTGGGACTCAGATGTTTCTGACTTCAGCATTGCACTAGACAGTATATCCTGTGTGCTATTTCTGCAGTGCACTCGGGGGCACATATGATGCCTTTGGTGTGCTTGAGGACATTTTTAGATACCTTGGGGAGGAAACTAAAGATGCACAGCAGTTATTACATTCTTCAGGGACACCTATGAGGAGGCTAAGCCCTCGAAAAAAGGCTAGCACCTGGCATGCCCCCAGGCAGAAACATCTCTCTCTAAGCAACTCCATCTCTAAACAGCTCCATCTCTGTCTAAGCAACCGTTTGTAAGCTGTTCCCTGGGAACAAGTTCTCATGTTTTAGAAACCACACTGAGGACTCCAAAGGGTGATAACTTGAGGATTCTTTCCCATTCGCTTCCCAGGGATCAATTTTCCTAAATCTCATTCACTGGGAAATTTAGCCACTGACTTTAGGGCTGGCTATAATTCCTGCTTCTCATAGTTTCATTTCCTACTCAATAGGGTCTGTGTGTACATGTCATGACCCAGGCTCCAGAAGAGGGTCTTCTAGCTGGGCCTGAAGGCATTATGAGTAACATCCCACTTTTTAAAACCTGATTATTGTAGTCACTAAAAATGTTCAGAGGTTGGTGTTCAAACCCACAACTTGAGCATGTCCTTGTGGCAGGCATCACTTTACTTCAACCTCCACATGTCACTCCAGACCAGCTAAACAGAACGCAGAGCACTGTGCACATGCCACTCCAGACCAGCTAAACAGAGTGCAGAGCACCATACAATCTGGGGTGTTCCCTTGATCCCTTCTTCATACCAAGAAAAGTCAGATGTGATTTATCAAGGTCCTTTCCATTCTTAACCCGATTCCCCTAATTCGAGTGCAGCACTAACTCTTTCAAGTAGCTAAGAGAATTTCTTGTTTATTTATTTTATTCCCTTTCACTTGCTTGTATGAAATAACAATGTTTACTAAAGTAGCAATTCTGGATCAGCTTTTTCTATAGTGTCTTTAGCACATGCCAGGCCCTAGCTACTTTTTAAGCTGTCAGGCACATCCATGAACCTCTATAATGCACAAGTGTTGACTTCCGAAGTGGCTCTAACTCACCCCAGGATCACCAGTTATCCTGTTCACAGGTGCAGAATAATGCCATACTCGCAAAAACGCAGAACTCATGACAGTGCTACCACAGTTACTTGGGAATAGACATCATTACATGATTATAGCTTTGCAGCATATGCCACACAGAACTCACTAGTAATAATCAAGTATTGTTGACATCACCAGAGAGACTGATGCTCATAAAATTGCAATGTAGGATGTTTTTCTGTATGCTATGAAATATGCTTTATTAACACTAGTTAATAAAGAAGCTGTTTTGTCCTACGGTAAGGCAGCTTAGAGGCAGGGGGAAAATCCGAGCAGAGATAAAGGAAGAGGGTGGTGTTAGAAGAAGCTACAAGCTAATGTTCAGGAAGCAAGATGTAATGGAACCACATGGAATGGGGCAATACATAGATTAATAAAGATGGGTTAAGTTGTAAGAGCTAGTTGGTAATGAGCCTGAGCCATAGGTCAAACACTTTGTGATTAATATAAGCTTTTATGTGATTATTTTATAAGTGGCTGGAGAACCATGGGTGGGAGAGATTTGTCTGAACCTCAGGCTCAATGGAAAAACTTCTGCCCACAACACTGGAAGAGTAGGGCTATCATTTGCTTTGGCCCTACAGTCAAACTTTTCAGAAATAAGTAAGACTGGTGGACAGTAGTTGAGTCCTGTAATTACTGCACTGGGGGACAGGAAGTAGTACGGTTGTAAGTCTAAGGCCTTCCTAGTGAGACAGTGTCAAAAACTGAAACACGTGAACGAGAAGAAATTAAGGGAAGTAATAAACCCACTGGACTAGAACACAATCAGACTCCAACTGATGAAACTTAAGCATGACCCCAGCCACGGACTCCTGGACAGGCCAAGAAGTAACCCAGACTGTTACAATGACCAACACACTGTTCGTTATTTGACACACACAATTTCAAATATGCAGCTTTGAAGACCCAGAAGTAGAAGCACTGGAAAAACATTGTTTGATTGGACATTGTGTGCATTACACACACAGGATGAGGGTTTATATACCAGGGCTACTTTTATTCTGTTTTAGGAAGCCCTTAACTCCAAAAAGATATGAGGGCCAAATAAAGGGGAGGTCCGGGTGGGGTTGTGCTCTCTCAGCTTCACTCAGACCTGCCCAGGAGGTCAGTTAGCTCTAGACTCTCTCCAATACATAATGTTCAGCATACCTGTCTAAATGTTGCAATAGTAAAGATATGGATTCCAATCAACAATTCCTGAGGGACATCTCCAAAGCCTAAAGTAAGCTCCACATTAGCATCAAGACATCCAGGTGCTGAAGTTTTGACAAGCATTTGGGTGTTGTCAGCTTTTATCACTAAAAGTTATGTGAAGCCATTTGGAATTATAGACTGTCTTTCCTATGTCACGTCATGTTAACATCCAGGCAACAGAGAAGTGCTGGGTACAAAGCCACTGCAGGCCAAAGGCACTGATGGTCAAATCCTGACTGTGGGAAGTCTCTTGGCTCTTCAGGACATTGACTAGAGCTCAGCCCCACCTCCATCAAGGGCCCAAACTCAAGAATCAAAATGAAAGAAGTCACTAAGTCATGATCATATAAAATATAACCCAAAACAGGCTACTCCTTGAATCCCAGGGTACATAGGCATCACAGGATTTTGTTGTCAGGCAGTCTGATGGGTGTGTCTAGAATAAGCCTGAAGGCACAGATATCTTTATTTGTCACATTCTGTTGGGTGATACTACTGATGTCTGACCATGGATTACAACTTTATCATCAGGGCAGAGGGCTTGGAGGCTGTCCTAGACTTCAGCTCATGCTTAGAAGCTCTAAGGTCCTTAAAGGTAGAGACAGCAGTAAACTCATCTGCCTCCTTTCCAACAATTTATTTTATGATGATCCAAATGTAAGCAGAAGCTTTTGACCCATCCGAGCCTGATGTCAGGACAAATATCTACCACTCATACTCCTTCAGCCATTTATACAATCATTATTTAAAGGTTTATATTAATTGCAAGCTGTTTGGCCTATGGCTCAGGTTCATTACCAACTAGCTCTTACAACTTAGCCCATTTCTATTAATATATTGCCACATGTTCCATGGCTTTACCTGTGTTCCATTACATCTTGCTTCCTGAAAAGCAGTTTGTAGCTTCTCCTGACTCCCCCCCTCTTCTTTATCTCTGCTTGGATTTCCTGCCTGCCTCAAAGATGCCTTGCCATAGGTCAAAACAGATTCTTTACTAACCAATAGTAATAAATCATATTCATACTATACAGAAAGACATCCCACATCATCCAAACACTTCTATGAGACATCTAAGAAGCCTGAAGTTCAGGTCCATCAACATTAACACTTTATGCAAGAGTGTAGGTCCATAAGACTGACCAGTATAATACTATTCAATATATTTCAACTGTATCGGGGGTAAAATTAACATTCATTCAGCAAAGAGTCCTAAGATCATCCTCTAAAACTGTAAGAATATATTATGTTGACAGATCAGCTTGTATGGAGATACGTAGAAAGGCTGCATGTTCTTATTAATGCTATTCCAAAGAGTTGGGAGGTATCACTCTCTTCTCTAGCTTGGACACAGAAACAAATATATGTGTGATAAATAAAAGTAGTAAAAGGTCAGAGGTTAAAAAAATGGGGGCCAAGTTCACTCTGTAATGGTGCTATGCTTGATTTGAAGTGAATTAAACCAACAGAGCCCAAGCCCTTGAGCAGTTTATAATCCATGAGAGAGAAAGAGAGAGAGAGAGAGAGAGAGAGAGAGAGAGAGAGAGAGAGAGAGAGAGAGAAAGAGAAAGAGAGAAAGAGAAAGAGAGAAAGAGAGAAAGAGAAAGAGAGAAGAGATATTGCCTTTTCTGACCAAGAAAATAAAAGAGGTTGAATTCTTTGTTACAGAGCACATCTGTGACACAGCTTAGGGGAATGTACAAGAAAGCAAAGCAGGATTGAACTGCCCTGTGAGGAGATCAGTATCAACAGTTGTGTTACTCTTTCCTCTTCTTCCCCTCCCTCTCTCCCCCCTCCCCCCCCAGGTCAACTCTCCCTTGAAATTGCTTGAAAAATAAATATTCTCTATCCACAGACTATTTATTACTGTTAATCTTAAGGGATCATATGAAACACATACGTTCTTCCCATGTTTTATTTCTTTAAATGGGGGTGGGATGACGCTGTCATGCAATGTGTATAGCGAATAGATCATGACCCAAATGAGATAAATCTCTGCCACTTATATCTACATAGCTGTTCCAAACAGCAAAGCATGAAGGGTTTGTTACTTGGCATAGCTTTTCATTATTCGGGGAGGGGCTTGAGGCAGGTTAGCTGTTGAGGTGAAGATGAAAGGGACCTAAGAAACTACACCCTCCTATTAGAACCTATTATGGGGACACAGCTATTCCCAACCTCCTGTCCATTTAGGCAAAACCAAGTATCAAGCAAATGTACAAGAGAAAACACATCAGCTTCTACTTAGTGTTTCCTGACATCCATCTTCAGAACAGTTCTAACAGAGGGCAGTGCATGATGACCATGTTTTTTCATAGGATACTATTTGTGCCCTGGAGACTAGCAGCTATAACAAGGTGGAGGATCTTTATTAGAAATAGAAAACAAAATGTCTTAAGAAAAATAACCTGAATAAATTTCCTTTGGGCTAGGGACTTGCATCTCTTCCTAATCTCCCATGTCCAACCTACATCTGCATCATTACCTAATTATGTCTAGGAGATTTCTCCCCTGACTCACATAAAAGACTCCCAGTTTAAATGCACAGATTTTTAATATGCTACATCAGTAAATATTTATTTTCTATATTAAAAGACCCTAGTCTTGTCGTGCAAATGTTACATATATGTCATCTTACATCCAGGTGTATAATATTCTTCATTTGTCAAATAAATATGACATAGGGTACTATCAGAGTGAGCAATTGGACCTCCTTTCCCTTAGACTCATAATGATAATGATGTTTACTGAACTAGGTGGACATACGCCATCCTGAAGTACTATCATAAGTTGAGGTCTTTATCTCCTCGTTAGGGAAATGTCATTAGAATATGAAGCAATGAGATATGGTGGAGATAATCTTTAGCCTGCCAGACTCTCAATACAGCTGACCCCACTGACAAAGGCTCAGCTCTCCCAGGTATTGAAAGCTCTGCCTGTGTTCCTTTAAGTTTTTTCAAATGTTTTAATTTCAAGCCAGGAACTTATTTTCCATCTTTTGCTACTGTCAGGAACTTATCTCTCCTCTGTTTGACAGAAGTTTATATATATGTATGTATGTATATATATATATATATATATATATATATATATATATATATATCACTCTGTTCAGTGTTTTGGAATTTGGCCCCTTTGCTTTTATGATGTTTCATTGAGTTCTTTCTGGTCTTTCTCTGGCTTCAGTGTAGAAGTCTCAAGGGCCCTGATTGGTCACCTGCTTCCATTTGGCTCTGTGTACTCTGCTCCAACATTGTTTAAATTTTTTACTCTAACTATTTTCTACTGGTAATTAAAATTTATCCCCTGTCTAATGAGTGAAAGAAATTGGGATGCATGTTTCAGCCTGAATGAGCTTTGTAATTAAAATAATCAAACAGCCTCTTGCAGCCACAAAGAGAAGCAAGCATCCACTCCTCAGGTCATTTCTACCCTAAGTTTGTTTCATATGCTCATATATGAGTCAGCCATCTCCTAGCTCGTGCTGGTGCTCAAAGAGGCTCAAATACAAAGATCATGCAAGAAATCTTTAACCCAAATTAGCCCAACAACTTTAATCATATACATATAAGATGTGTATATATATATATATATAAACAATATATTTAAAAGAAGTTAAAATTTTACCTGCCACTCATTAGTGTCATTTTCTAGGTGGCATTTGGATCAAGCCAAATCCAACCAGTGACAGTCCCCAGTATACAGAGTAGAGCAGGATACAATTATTCTTTCTACCAGGAGAATCTGCTGCTGTTCTGTCAAATTATCCAACTTCTGCAGAGGATGAGCTTCTGTGGGAAGTTTGCAAAGCATGCTCATCCTATGTGGCACTGAACTTGTCATAGGAAAAGAGAGTGAAGAATTCTGTATTGCCTCTCAGGAAAGTCTATTATGGTACGTAATGTTCTGATTAGAGAGACAGTGATTTAAATCTCTTGAATATCAAAGAGAAGAAGAGAGCCCAGGGCCATCACCACTGCTCTGCGGCTTTGGCTAACAGGATGTGCGAAGGATCCACTCATGTCAGCTCTTGGGAAAGGACAGGAAATCTTTGATCTCATATACATGCATCAGAATTCTCAGTCTATTATAGACATTTCCACAGCACCACATAACCACACATGAGGTTTTCAGAGAAGCTGAACGATAACTGGAGATATTATAGGGGCTTTATATTTCATATCTCAGAAGGAGTTTGGCTAAATTTGAAGCCTCTATTTCCAGCAATATCTCCTGCAATATCTCCTACCCACATCTTACCCACACTGTGAACCATAACCCCTGAAGTTTGAATGAAAATCATTCCTATTTATAAACATTAGTTTGATTGACCCATTCAATGCTAATAACTGTTAATTACTTCTTTATCTTACACCATATAAACATGTGCTACAGGTACTTCTTATATGAATAAGCATAGAAACATGTAGCTCTTTTATAGCAGTGGTATATAAAGGAAAACATAAGGTGTGTACAAAACCCTGAAAATATACCTTTGCTTCGTTAATAGATCCAAAATGGCTTATTTGCACAAATTATGTTTTTCTATGTATCAAGATGACATGAGAGCCCTCTCCCACAAAAGGAAATACTACGTGTTGTAAGACCAAATACTTCCAAGACAATAATGTAAATTATAGAGAAGATATCTTAATAGTAATCATGTAATCCTACTTTACAATATGCTTTCAGTAAGAAATCAAGATGCACGGAATGCTACTGCAAAAGAAGCAAACAGCAAGCGCACAGAAGGGGAGCGCCTGTGGCTTTCATGGTCCATGCCCCACAGACCTCATCTGGCTGCAGAGACTCCAAGAATGTTAGTTAGATGTTGAATGGATGAGTCGATTAATTAGTAATCATTTATATTCTGATTGAAATAGGCAAACTAACCCATAACTGGGGAGAAATTGCTTCGTTATCTGACTTAGAGTGTAGAAGTTACCCGAGTGAAACCGGAGAGTGTTTGCAAAGCTGTCTGCACAGTGGCATATGCTTCCCACCCTGCACTCCAGATGGCTCTCCCTTTGCATCAGTGGGTGAAGAGACTGTTGTCAGAAACAGAACACAGCTCCCAAGCTCCACTCAGCTACACCCTTATTTGTTTTTATTTGCTATTGTCTCAACTTCATCTTGGTTTTTTATGGACAAAATTAATTTTTTGTGCTGTATGAATAAGAATGTGCAGCATTGCTGAAGAAAGGAAATGAAAGCCATTTACACTCCATTCTCCCCAGCAATCGGTCACAGTACTTTGGAGTACTTTGGAGTACATAGGAGTACTTTGGTGTTTGCTGGCATTTCAGCCTTTTGGAGTCTATGATGTATTCTTAAAGGTACTTTTGTAGGCAAATATATATTATAATATGTATTTTAGCCTAAAACAAAATTGAAATGATCACATAATATCTCATGGCTATTGTTTTTGACTATAAAGTATGGCAATTACATAACACAATTAACAAGCTTTTTTAAATGATAATACCTCTATTTCTTTAGGCTGTTCTTATCACAATCATTTAGGAAAAAATTAATACAAATTTATAAATTCTTTCATTACTTTAATCAACCTGACAGTTTCCTGGTGGTAGTTTAAGAAATGTTCTCCAGAGGCCCAGAATTTTGAGCACTTGGCCCACAGTTAATAGTACCATTTGAGGGAGGGTAAGGAGGTGTGGCCTGACTGGAGGAAGTACCTCACTGCGCACAGGCTTTGGGAATGTGCAGCCTCACACCACTTCTAGTTCATGTATCTGCTTGATAATTACAATAGACACTGAGCTCTCAGCTTCCAGCTCCGGCTGCCATGCCTTCCTGCCATGATGCACTCTAATCCTCTGGAATCCTAAATTCAAATGTACTCTTTCTGCCCTAAGGTGCCATGGTTGTGTTGTCTTATCACAGCAATAGAGAAGTAATTAATACATCACCAAAGCGTCATCATGAAACATCTTACCCCATTGTCATCCATGATCAGCATCACTACTCATTTTTACTTGTCAGCTTGACCAGTCATTGTACTTCTTGTGCTTCTAAGTGAAATTATTTGGCACAGTCTTATTTTCTTGTTGGAAATTTAACCCTGGAGCCTCACTCATGATAAGTAAACATCCCATTGCTGAGCTGCAACCCTAGCTATCTTTATGCATTTTTAGGTCATTGCTTTTAGTAATGTAATTTGTAAAGATGCTTTAAGAATTAAATATATTAATATATTGCTAGATGTTATTCTAAAAGATTAGTTTTATATTTAAGAAATATAATTTTACCTCCAGGTTCTTAGGGCTGATTACAGTTCAGACATTTCTTACCATATGTAGTGTCACAGCTCGCGCCCGTAAGACTAATACTAATTAAAATGTCTGCACTATGATTCCAGAGGACAGAAAGTCCATCATGACGTGTTAAGTGGCCTTTCAGGGTCATCCAAATAACCTGTAAATTAATAAATTTATTCGTTTGTTTAACTAAATGTAGTTTCCTCATTGGTTTGCACCAGGTCTGTGCCATTACACAAGTTGTACTTGAAATGAGATCCCCACTATGTGGAGCTGACAATCTGCCAAGAACTTCACTGTAACCCTCTGATTTGACAGGAACTAATAATGTAGGAAATAAATATCAGGAAAAAATAGGCAAAGTGTGTAATGTTACCAGTGCTGGTGAGGCACACACCCGGAAAAGGCCTTCCCCTCTCCGGCAGTTGTACTGAGATGTTTCCCTTGTGATTTTCTGCCAACCATACCTCAGAAACTGGGGAGTCTTACAAAATTATACAGTATGGCTTATGGTAAAGAATGTAATGGGACACACGTAAGGAAACATGTTACAGAAGAACTTTAGGTGACTGTCCAGGCAGCCAGATGTCTCTGCCATTTATAAATTTGTAAGTTGCTTACAAAGCACTTCCTGTTTACTCAATTACTATTAGAGCCTTCTGTGGTCTTTGATAGAGTTGAAATCTAGATAGTTATCATTATAATTTTCCTTAGTAATAGGAGGAGGTGAATTAGATATAAAACTTTAGCTTCACAAGAATAAGATAAATGATAGAATATTTTCTTTAATTTTGCTAAATATAAATAGACTAGATATTTATTGTAACTGTAATTATTCCTTGGTAGCTGTTTTGTTATATGTAATTTTCTTAAGTTGAAGCCGAAACCTTCCTTTTTGATTAGACAGAGAAGGGAAAAGAATGTGGAGTCTCTTTCTGTATGCTGTGAATGGGCTTTGTTGCCATTCATTAATAAAGAGGCTATTTTGGGCCTATGGTAAGGCAGCTTAGAGCCAGGTGGAAAATTCAAGCAGAGGTAAAGGAGAAGAAGGGCAGAGTTAAATGGTAGCTGCAGGCTGCCACTCAGAAAGCAAGATGTAATGGGACACAAGTAAAGTCATAGAGCAACATGGAAATACATAGATCTTAAAAATGGGTTGAATAAGTTGTTAGAGCTAGCTGGTAATGATCCTGAGCCATAGGCCAAACAGTTATAATTAATATAAGCCTTTGTGTGAATATTTGGGACTAAGCGGCTACAGGACTACAGGTCTGGATCTTGGGGCTAGAAACTTCTGACTACAAAAGACTTCATTAGAGAATAAGAAAACTTAAATGTGCCAAAGAATAAAAGGTCTCCTGTGTTCCTCCTATATCTCACAGGTTCTGGGAACCACTGTGGAAGAGCAGGACCCTACCTACAGTAATCTTTCCATTGCAGCTGGATGGGGAGTCTGCTCTCTAAAGGTGTGTTCTGTTAAGTCCCTAGCATTCACAGAGCCTGTGGATAGGGTAACTGCAAAAAGAAGGAAGTGGCCATTGTTCCCATGTCTCAGAAAGGTAAAGAGAAAATCATGTGTGTCTTTGGTTCATAGCCAACAAAACTCACTCAGGTGACCTTAGGATATGCTTGCTCCTGTCACTACTTGGAAGATGTGTCTTTACTCTATAACTTATCTTACTGAAGTCAAAAATACCCGGGGCATATTCTGTGATTTCAGAGTTTCTGTGATGGCCTTACAGTTTATACCCTAAATTGATCCCTGGACATCTCATAACCAGGGTCTTCTGGTAGGGACTGTGAATATTGTATAGCAGAGAAACTCCCAAGGCTCAGCAGATGTATGGAGGCCACAGCAAACACATCTGTGCAGGCCTCCTATGAAAGCCCCACTCAGGTGCCAGGTAAGAGACAAACTGACCAGCTGACTTAGTAATGACCTCAGAGTAACCTTGGAGTGACCACAGAGTGACCTCAATCTAGCTTCAGCAGGGACATAGGGCAAGAACATCTCAGAGTACTGCTGGAGCTCAATAGCAGTAGAGCTAGATTGTTTTCAGGACAATTATTGCTTTCAAGTACAATATTCAGTGGAAAAATTTGCTATATAACAATCAAATCCAAAATCATCATATACTTTACTAGACCTCCACAGAGAGCTGAGCGAAAGCATCTTTCATCTCTCCACTCCTCTGCAGTTCCTTAGACATATTCAGTCCATGAATAAATTCAGAGAGGAGATGATGCTTCTGAATTAATCAATAGCTCTCACATTGATAGAATCCAGGAGACAGCAAGGAAAAATGCATGTCCCATAGCACTGTCAGTGGTCACAATCATCATCATGCATGTTATTAGCATATGCCAATTGTATGCAATAATGGGTTTCATTATCACATGTGTATGAGTAATTTAATCATATTCACATTCCATTTTCAACATGTTTACCAGCCCATACTTATCAAAAAGAAAAACCAATGGAGGGAAAACACAATCTTCCACAATCTCCAAATGAATCAAAATGTTTCACACTTTAAAATGAATTTTTAAATCAAACTGAGATGGCACTTTATCCCAGCATGGACACACAAACATCATTTTTTCCTTTCTACTGGAAATAACCAAAACAGACAGATCAGAACTGAAAATTACCACTTTTCAAGACCCTAGACCACTGGTTCTCAATCTTCCTAATGCTGTGATCATTAAATACAGTTTCTCATGTTGGATTTCTATGGCTGTGAAGAGACGCCATTACTATGGCAATTGTTACAAAAGAAAACATTTAATTGAAGAGGCATTTTACAGTTCAGAGGTTCAGTGCATTTTCATCATGATGGGACATGATGGCATACAGGAAGACCTGGTGCTAGAAAAGTGGCTGAGAGTTCTATATCTTTCAGGCAATAGGAATTAGACCACAGACACTGGGCATGGGTTGAGCACATATGAGACCTCAAAGCTCATCTCCAACAAGGCAATACCTACTCTAACAATGTTTTATCTCCTAGTACTGCCACTACCTTTGTGAACCATTTTCTTTCAAACCATCACAACCCCTAGAGATAAAATTATTTTTGTTGCTACTTTAAAGCCAATTTTTATACTGTTATGAAACTGTAAACATTTATATTTTCTGATGGTCTTAGGCAACCATGAATCAGAACTCTCAGGTTGAAAACTACTGCCCTAAATCATTAGCAATGAAGACAGTGATGCTCAATGTGTAAGAAGCAATTGTGATAAGACCAAAACCTCCTAGAACAGAAAAGTTTACACAGCATCAGGGTGAGCAGCATAGACAGAATCTGCTGGGTTCCCTGATTTGAGGTACAGTGGAAAAAAATTTGAGGAGCCCTGAAGTAGAGTAGACATATAGAGTCAAGGAAATTGGCTCAAACCAGTTGCCAACACATGAACATAATGTATTTTCCTATGAGTCAATTTAGAGTCTGCCTGAGGGCCTAGCAACAGCCACTGTCCAATGTTCCTGATTGCTTAGAATCTGCCAGGCAACAGGCACTGCCCAGAGTTCCTTACTGGTTAGAATCTGCCTAACAACAGATGCTGTCAGATCTCCTGCTCATGACCAGCCAGCCAATGATGGATGATCATGCAATATCACCAGATCATGACATAGCCTAGGTGATGGCAGGATGATATATAAGGCTTTCCCCATTGTTGAATAAAGGAGTTAGTCTTTTGCTTTTCAACTGACTCCTGGGGTCTATGTTGTTGACTCCTCATCTCTCAACTTCTTACCCTCTTCCCTGAAGGACCCAGCAACAGAGGCTATGCTGCCTACAATACATAAAAGTAAATATTGGTCATGATGATGATGACAGTTATAGAAAAACAGAACAGAAGGGGGAATGGGAGGGTTAAAATACTGCATATTTGCAAAAGTTGTGCCTCATATATTTATCAGGGTAGAGACCAGGGTAGGTGTTTATATGAAAATACTTAATTTTGATCAAAGAATCATCTTCAAGAATTGCAAAGAGTAAATATTAAAAGGAGTTTGGAGGAATCTGCTGTGGAATAATCTTATACATTGTAAAAATTTGTCATTTGAATTGATTTAATAAAATGCTGATTGCTAGTATACAGGCAGGAAAAACTAAGAATAAGAGGAAGGAGAAGGGTGGAGTCAGAAGTTGCCAGCAAACTCAGAAGAATGAACAGGAGATGATGAATGTGTCATTATAATAAAGACACTGCCACATGGCAGAGCATAAATAATGAGTATTGTGGTGGCATGGACCTTGAAACTTCCCAGAGTTGTAGTGGCAAACATGGCTTCTACAGATGGTGATAAACTTTTCTCCACCATAGCACTAACTTTTCAGGGAACCCAGACGTTGGAGCCACCAAAAGCCAGCACCAGCACACCATGTTCTAAGTTACACAGCAGTTTTTTGTTTGTTTGTTTGTCTGTTTTTGTTTTGCTTTGTTGCTTGGGTTATTTTCCCATACAGATGTAAAAGGTTACAGATGTGCAGTAAGAACATATTCAAAGAAAAAGTGCCTCTATGGATCACAGTGTTTTAAAAATATGTATAAGCTTAGGAGAAAGAGATTATATATACATACATATATTCTTAGTTTAAAAATATAGTTTTATAATAAATTTCTTAAAAAGAATAGAGTAATAAAAATATAATAAGCCATGTGATGTAGAAAATACACAGAGAATCTGGATACTGTATGTTATTATGTAGTCATTAAATTTTTCAAAAACTAAAGAACAAATAATAAATTCCTGAGAGACACGTGATTATAAAAGTTGCTACATTAAACCAACCTATATTTACAAATTGTTTTGATTTGAAAATTTAATTCAAATGATATGGTACTTGAGGGAAGAAGTTCTGCTTTTAATTCACAAAATAAAATGAGAGGCTCTGGATTCATTCTGGGTTAAAAAAAAAAAAGTCAGGTTTTATCAAGGAAGACATCATGAAAAATCTCTGATGAGAAGAGATGGCCCAGATGATCCATTATTTCAGAGTACTTCTGTTGCAGTTTTCTTGGAATTTTGAATCAAGAATAGCTTCAAGGCTGCTGGCTAAGATAATCCAGCCTCACAGAATACTCCAGGCATATTTGACCATAATTCAAAATTTTCTCCAGGTCCCCCAAAGATTAACAACTCCCTCAATCAACAGGAAGTAGTCTACAGAACTATTCCCAAAATTATGAATGTTTGTCATTATTTTGGAGGGTTGGTAACACATTGTTATAAATAATGAGCAGGAAAAGGTGAAACAAAGATGATTAGATTCACGAATTGTGTTCTAAAAAGAAAAGGAGGGATGTAGAATTTATAGGATAAAGAGGTAGTTTATTAAATCTACTTTAATCCAAAGAAACAACTATTAATCTTATATTTTTAACATTAGTATAAATTTTGGTTTTTTGATACAAATTTGAAGTCAGTTTTATTATGCTGTATATTTCTACTCTTGTTTAGGATATTATGTTTATGCAGCTCACTTGAAATGCAATATATAACTATGAAACACAGATTAATAGGCATCATAATAGCAAATTTATAGTTATGCTGATTAGGTTTTCTAGGTATACAGAGTTATATTTTAAATAGATAGGCAATCTTCAAACACTTCAAAGACCTACAGAATATAGCATTTAAAAGGTTTTAATAACTTAGGCTTTTTATGACAGTGAGACATGTTTGCTCCTAGTTCAGAGAAGATGACAGGCATCAAAGAAACTACATGGAGTTTGTTTTCTTTATGGAAAAAGCCAGCCATACGGGCAAAGAAACTGCCCTGCCCCAATTGCTAACAGTTAGTGTCCAAAACAGACCAGTAGGACACAAAAATGGCAACTGTTGAACTTGGTCAAAACAATGTAGGACAGTCCTTCAGAATCTCATGCTTCACAGAAAAGTCTATCAGATACTATAAGACTATAGGCCAGAGTTGGATGCTCCAACATTACAAAAGAACTTTAGTGACCTTCCAAACAGGTAGCTGTTTATGTCATTTCTAAGTTTTGGAGTGTTTTCTCTGCACTTTCTATTTAGTCAGGTAATTATATCCTTCTCAAGCCTCTGACAGAGTTGAAGACCAGACAGTCATAGTTATAGTTTCCCTTGTTAACAAATTCAGAAAATAAGCTCACAAAAGAAGTATAAAGTATATAAGGTTGAGAGACATAAAATGATAGTTTGGGGTTGGTACTCCACGTTAGGATAGAAAATAAATTAGATTCAAAACATTGGACTCACCAAGAAAAATAAATAATATTTTCTCTAATTATGCCAAATACAAATATAATAGATAATATACTTGTAATTCTTACATGATATATGCTTTTTGTATTTAATCTTACTGTGTTAAAATTATAACCTTCTTTTTTAGTTAGACAAAAGGAAAAATTCTATGGAATAATCTTCTTGTACACTGTAAATATTTGTCATTCAAATTGGTTTAATAAAACAATGATTTGCCCTATAGCCAGGCAGAAAGAATCAAACTAAGGATTATGAGAAGGAGAAGGGCAGAGTCAGGAGTTGCCAGTAGATGCAGGGGGAGTAGGAGATGAATATGCCATGCTAATAAGGGTATTGCCATATAGCAGAGCAAGTAATGAACATTGCTTAATTTAAAATATAAGAACTAGTTAGTGACAAGCCTGAGTTATCAGCTGAGTATTTAGAGGTAATATTTAGCCTGAGTTGATCATCTGGAACTGGGCAGTTGGGACAGAAAATGTCTGTTTACAGAAATCATTTTGTGAAGAAAGGGATGCAAGGAAACATGGCAGGATATTTCTCATTGGAAGAAACACAATTGCAAAAAAAAGAAAAGAAATAGGCATACTTGTCAACCTATATACTGCATTTAGAGGAAACATTCATTCATTATTAAGCTGAAATCAAGATATTTTCAAATATAGTATAAATCTTGAGGCAGTTATAAAATGTGAAACATACAGAACTAATAAACCAGCATTGAAGATAAAATGCAATTATAAAATGCATGCAGATATTTAAAACAAAGAAAAATGGAAAAAGTACAGAAAGAACAATAGCATGAATCAGAAACAAAAAGAAAAATTATGTAGCCATACCCATCTTTACCAACAAAAGTTTTAAAATAGAAATGGTTTACAGGTTAGATATAAAAGCAAGATCCAACTATATGTTGCCTACAAGAAACACATCTTAGCTATAAGAAAAATTGATTAAGAATTATAAAGAGATGGAAGAAAACAATCAATGTAATCCCAGCCTAAAAGACATACTAGAGATTATATAAACACCAGAGAAGGACTGCCTACTAAAAATTACTGAGAATAAAGAGGGTACATGTACTAAAATAAGGGAGTAATTTCTTAAAGCAACATAATTCTGTTTGCCCCTGATAATAAGGAATCTACTTGTGCTATGCAACAGCATTGCTGAAGAGAGATTTTTTTTCTCTTACTCCACCATGAAGCTGGAAGAAAGACAACAGAAGAAAGCATCACATCAGAACAAATTTCAATCTAACAAGTTTTCTTCATGATCACAAATGTAAAGATTTTTAAGAAAATTTAGCAAATGATTCCAACTCTAACTACATATAAAAGCATAAAGCATCAGGAGCAAATATATATGTGGTTTGCTATTCATAAATCTAGTAGTGTGATTCAACACACAGAACAGAGGCAGAGAAAGAGAGAGAGGGCTTTATTGATTATAACTGGTCCTTCATTTATTTATGACGATCCAACCTTCATATTGTTTACTTCACTAAAATGTCTGCCAGAGGCTCTGGGCCTATAGGCTGAAGATAGATGCTCCAACATTACATGTCCAGGTAGCCAGAGATCTCTGCCATTTCTAGAATTTGGAGGTTGCTTGCAATGCACTTCCTGTTTACTTAGGTAATACTACATCCTTCTGTAGTCTTTCATTTAGTTGAAGATTAGATAGTTATAGTTTACCCTAGTTATAATAAAAGGAAAATTAGATATAAAACTTTGGATCACAAGGATAAAGTAGATGATAAAATATTTTCCATAATTTTGATAAATACAAGTAGACTAGATATTATAACTGTAATTCTTACTTGATAGCTGTTTTGCTATGTGTAATTTTGCTATGTTAAAATTTAAACCTTCCTTTTTGATAAGACAGAAAATGGGAAGTGATATGGGCTGTCTTTCTGTACCATGTTAATTACCACTGGATAATAAAGCAACAGTTTTGGCCTATGGCAAGGCAGCTTACAGGCAGGAGGGAAATCCAAGCATAAATAAAGGAGGAGGGTAGAGTCAGACAGAGGTGCTTCAAGTTGCTGTCCAAGAGAGCAAGATGTAATGGAACACAGGTAAAGCCACTAGCTACGTGAAAAGATATAGATTAATAGAAATGGAATGAGTTAAGTTGTAAGATCCAGTTGGTAATGAGCCTGAGCCATAGGCCAAACAATTTGTAATTAATATAAGCCTTTGTGTGATTATTTGCGACAAAGCAGCTGTGGCACTGCAGGTCTGGCCTTCTTGACAGACAGGCCAGAAACTTCTGGCTACAGGTAACAGAGCTTGAAGCTCAAACCTGACAACCTGAGGACCAGTGGTAGAAGAGAGAGTCAACTCCTAGTTGGCATCTTCCCATCATGCACCCATATTTACACATATACAACATAGAGAGAGATAGAGATACAGAGAGGCAGAGAGGCAGACAGACAGACAGACAGACAGACAGAGAGTGTCTGTCCATACTGAGGATCAAGTTCATTCTGGCAAATGCTTTACTACTAACTGACCACCAAACTGTATCCTCAGCTCCAGAAAAGATATTAAAGAAAAGTAAGCAATCCTATTATGTGACCACTTCATGGATTCCCCAACCACTGTTTTGTTTTACTATTTTCTCCTCTTTGAGTGCTCCGATAAAAGATTGTATCTATCCAACTGACTCTGTGACATGCTTTGGGTATTGCTGCCCTGGCTCCTTTATAAGGTGTCTGTGTTAAATGGCCATGTGAGCCTCTGTGAGCATTCACACACTTTAAAGCATTTTGTTGAATTCAACAATTGAGCAACAAGATGGTGAAGCTGCTTTAGTTGAAGTTAGCTTTGGGGTGGAGCCAGTCAGATGGGCACATACACATATGCTGGAAGGTGACTGCCTCATACATCCTGGGAAATCAAAGGAGGTAAATTCTGAAGCAAGAGATGTCACAAAATATCTATTCAGTATCTCAGTACACATGTATAATAAAAGTAAGAACTCAAGAAATCTCTAAGGCAAAAAGTAGCAATAAAAGTTTAGGCAGTATTGAGAAGAAGTGGAGACTCCCTCTCTGGGCTGCCTCATACAAGTATCCCATGGAGCCTGTTCCATCCTCCTGAGGAAGGTAGGTTCTTCAACCCTCCACCCACCACCCTGGGTGCTCCAGGGAGAAACAAGCCAAAGCAGCTGCATAGCTCAATCTGAAAATGTTCTCACGTGAGGGCTCCAGGCTACTCCAGAGAAAGGAACCGCTGTCAAATCAAAGATGCAAACTGAGGAGATGATGTCTCACTTTCTTCAAACAGGCAAGGGTTTTCTTTTCTATTTTTGATCAAGTTAACCTACTGGAAAATTAACATGTGTTCTATACCTCACATATAGAAAATGACCTTTTTCTTTTTTAATGGTTTACAGATGCAACAGTGAGAAACTGACATTAAATTGTTACTGTTCTAGTTAGGTTCTATTGCTGTGATAAAACACTGACCCCATCCATCCTCGGAGGGGAAAGTGCTCATTTCAGCTTATACGTTATGTTTTAGCATTGAGGGAAGACAAGGTGGGAGCTAAGGCAGGAGCTGAAAACAAGGCCATGAAGGAAGAACTGGAGAACTTGAAAACAAACTGTTGTGTTTGTAGGAACAAAATGTTCTCTCAGGATCTTGTTATAGGAATGTTATCTCTGCTATGGGGTAGGGAGAGCTATATCTGCTTTGTTTCCTCACAGCTAATTAGCCAGCTATGACCCTCCCATGCTGTAAGGTAAAGATACCTAGATCTCCCATGCTTGCCATGACTCTCTAGTCTCAGAGAGAACACTCTCCCACACTGGAAATCTGCACACCTGAGATCCTGAACACAACACACCCAGAAACATATGACAACATACTATGGCCTCTGCATTCCACAGAGCATCTTAGACTCTGAAAACTTATAGCAATGCACATCACAGAACACCTAGAAAATGGTACAATTTGCTACATATGGGGATCTATACATAGTGACACCCTTAGGAACTTATACCAAGTACTAAACCTGGGTACCTGCATATTATGGACTACCAGGAAACTTGTGTATCATCATGCATGGGGGAATGGTACATTACTAGATACGCAGGAGCCTGCACATCTGGAAGTGTGTACATCACAGTACACCTGGTAAACCAAAACTAGGAAGTTAGAAACTGAAGATGCCATGTACTTAAGAACCCTTCCTTCTTTGCTTAGACAAGTTTTCTGAAACTTCCCGTTTCAACATGTCCAGCAATTGCTACTCTGTCAGGGGCATTCAGATAAGGTATCTAAGACTTCCTGAGAAGACTTGAGTTTATTCCATGAAGAAGAAGCAGGTTTGACTGGTCAAAATACACAACTACCCGCAAAATTATGTTTGGAGATGTCTCTGCATTTAAATGTGTGAGTAAGGGTTGAACCTCTTTAATACCCAGGAAAACAGAGAGAAAGACTCCAGACACTAACCAACATTATGGCCCATCTCTAGGGCCATAAATCAGACCTGTCACACAGATGGCTAGTTCTCTGAAGAGTGTCAGCTTCAGTCCTAAACATATTTTAACCTGTGTCTCATTGCTGAATTTAACTGAACATAAGCACATCCTCCTCTTCTTTGCCTTTCCTGTATACCCTATGTTTTTCTATAAACATCACAGAATCCCTGCCTCAACTGTATAAAACAACTCACATTTTCACCTTTATCAGTGTTCACTGGGCAAGCAGCCAAGCCAGACCATGGTGGAATGGCCCACTAGCAAGATGCCAGGTCATTTCTTGGCCACATTTATAAATGGGCTCCATGTGCATTCAAGGAGCCCAACATCTGTGGTTGGCTTTCTCCACTGTGAAGTCAAAAATCAACATCTCCTAAGCCTGGTTCTTGCCCAAATATCCATGTGAGTGTAGATGTATAAGGTAGTTTGTGACTCCCTTACTTGTCCAGGCTGCTGTCACAAGCTAGTGAGCCTTATCCACAGCTGTTGGATCTGCGTTGTCAGGATGTAACAAGACCCAGCTCAATACCAGCTTCTGAGTCTCACCTTGCTTAGCTGAGATGGTAAAAGCCATGGACCTATTCTATTATTTCTTGCTGTGTTCTGGGATATGTCTAGTTGAGAAATTGCAATGCCTTGATTTGCTCATTTGGTTCTCCCAGTATCTTCTGGAAAATCATGTTTCCATCCACTGTACCAGTACAGGTAAGAGCACGGTCTGCTCCACATCTGTGCATGTGTGAACTTGGTGCTGAAGAGTAAAGAAAATGGCTATTTTATTTCTTTTCATTTTCAAGTTTCTAGTGTGTGCATGTGTGTGTGTGTGTGTGTGTGTGTGTGTGTGTGCTCACATGCACACACATTTATGAGATAAACTGAGAAGGGTAATTAGATGTCTTATGCAATTTATCTCCATCCCTCTCCTATTTTTCTTTTCTTTAGCTATCTGAATTGATTGCATATATTTGGCTTAAACCCCACGTTAAGTGTTCCTGATGGTCTTGGCAGATTTTCTGATGAAGTGCCAGCTGCACAGGTACCAGAAGAGGGAACGTCAGCTCATATCCGGGAAGAGATTAGTGAGCCTGTGAAATTCACACAAATGACAAATGTCTTCTTTCTTGTGAGAAAGCCTCCATATGCATGTGAGTGTGGACCATGGGAACAAGGAAGGGTTATGTCCAAGTGGGATAAGAAGGAAAAGCTTGCATTTGGCAGTACAAAATTCCTCCCACATCACTGTCACCTCTGCCATTTTCTCCCAGGATGCCACAGTTTGAAGTTTGTGTTTGCCTCAGAAATAAACATCTCTTCACACAATGATCTATTAACACTCAGAATCACATGCTCTGAGCTAAGGAAAATCTAGAACTGAATGCTGCCTCCTTAGATCCTTAGACACACACACACACACACACACACACACACACACACACTCAGATTTGGCCTCATCTCTCTGATGAGTCTCCCATGAATTATAATTACAGGTAAAGGGATAACAACAAGATGGAGATATTTTTATACCTGCCACCTGTATAGATTGCTGTAATGATATAGATGTATCTAAAACTGCACACTATTAGCTGTTCCCATTGACTACTGAGGGTCTAGAAAGATCAGGGCCTTCCATTTGGGTTTATTTTATGTGATGAATTACAAATATGGAAACACAAAATGTATAGGTCTGCTGAGACATCTTTCCCATTTCTTGAAGTCTGGTTATCAGTTTTTAATGTGGCTTGCCAAATCAGAACCTATCTATTCCATTTTTAATTCCAGAAAGGGGATCTGATTGGCAGATTACCACACAAGAAGAGAAGTCATGAGGGTGTTATAAAGCTTGTTTAAATCTTCCCTCACTATTTCGTACTTTGGCTAAAAGCTAAGAAATAAGTGGGATTGATGGGCGTTGGGGGATGTGCTCAGTGAACCCTCAGGGTGTCAGAGGAGAGGTCCATCCATTTACACTCTTAAGGGGCTTTGGACAGCATGTGCATGAAGTCAGTGACCGCCTTCCTCAGGTTAGCAGGTCCCTGGATAAAAAAAGGTAGAGGTGCAAGGCTGCAGGCGGAAGAAAAAGAAACAAACGGGGATGGTGGGGTCAGAGCTTGTCCTCCCAAAGGCAGGCTGATGCCCAGAGAGGGAAGTATTCACCTCTTCCCAGGAAGACACATGTGAGGTAGGAGCCACGCTAGAGAGCTTCACTGGGTTAAGCCTGTCTTTCCACCTCACAGAAAGGCTGTGATTTGGGATGTGAGTAATGGGGCTTCAGGGAAGTGCTGAATGGTTACAAGGGCGTGGATTTCCTGACGATATAAAACACACAACGTTTTAGTGGATGATTAAAAACAGAGAAAATAAAATGGTCTTTCAGAGTTCTGAGAATTATAGTGAAGCATGCCGGGCACTGGCTTGATGTTTCTTTGCAGCATTGTGAGTGGAAAGGGCATGACCAGTAGAAAAAAGTGATTTGTTCAAAACAAACAGGAAACATGTACAGTGTGGGCTCTGGAACTGAGCTGTCCGACAAAGCATGGAGGTGCCAGAAGAGGAGAGTGGGCGCCCAGGCACCTTGACTGAACACTTTCACCTATTTTCAGATTGCACCTATCTTGACACTTGGCTGAGACAGAGAAGCATATACACATTTAGAACAGGAAACTCAACCATAGTAAAAGCCTGGATGCCAACATCACAGGGCTGAGAAAGCGGCAGGGATCCCAGGCTCTCACTGGCTTCTCAGCAAATCCTCCTACCACCACACTGAGCTTCACAATGCTGCCCGCAAAAGAGGAAAAAGATTGCAGAGAAGTTAAAGAGATAAACAGAAAATAAAATAAAATAAAATAGCAGAATAAACCCATACCAGTGGCTCAGCACACCAGGAAAAGGCTATCCACTTCAATCAAGACAGATTACTGGATTAAAATGGCCATTCCTAGATTTAAGATTGTGTGCTGCCTGTAAATACAAATCTAAAAAAAAACAGAAAACATGTAGTTAAAGGCTAGATAACATTCAGAGGAATGCCTTATGCAAACACACTTTGTTGACTAAAGAATAGCACCCAACCCCACAAGAAGGCATGATTTTATAATAATAAAATATTCAATGCTACAGAAGTAAACTACCCTAAATATGAATGTACCTATAGAATACCCTCCAAGAAAGTCCTGCACGGTGGCTCTAGCCTGTAATCTCAACAGATAGGAGATAGAAATGGGAGAAATGTCATGAGTTTTAGGTTAGCCTGGGCTAGCTACATAGTGAGTTTCAAGCTAAGCTAGGGTATAAAGTGAGACCCTGTCCTAGAAAATAAAACATCTCAAAATTATGCAAAACTACAAGAAGAAAATGATACAGCATAAGCTATATGAGAGGTTAGCGGCTCCCTAAAACAAAGACAAATAATAAAAATAAAATAATAAAGGATTGTGAACTAAGAACAAACTAGGAGTGCATCCTTAATGGTGGAACTGTCCTCTGAGTTTTACTTTTTCATCTGACATCAAGTGGCCCACATTATGTACAGCATGTTTGGAGATGCAGCTCCATTGTGAAATGCTTGATCAAGCTCATTAGCTTACACGTTACCTCGCATAATTATTGTTTTGATGAGAGCTTTTAACTCCAGTCCCTCAGCAATCTTTAAGACTGTGAGGAGCTGCCGCTAGCTGCACCCACGGGCTGTTCCTAGGACTTCTTGAACTCCTCTTCCTAACTGAAATCTAGTCTCTTAGACTAGAATCTCCCCCAAGCACCCACCCACCACTTGAGCTCTTGGTAACCATCATTCTACTTCATGTTTCTTTGTTTCCTCTGCTAAGTGTGTCTTATTTTACATAATACAATGCATCCATGTCGTAAATGGAAACACACACACACAGTTCTTTATCTGTTTGCCCAATAACAGATCCTTAGGTTGCTTCTCTAACTTATGTATTGAGACTAAGGCTGCAATAGGAATATGCTGACTACCTTATTTCAACTCCTTTACATAAACACCCAGTGGTGCAACCCTGGCATAAAAAGGCAATTCTGTTTTTGTTTGTGAGGGGCCGTCAGAATGTTTTCTATGATGGCTGTATTAATCTACATCCCTGCCAACACAGTGCAAGCATCCATCTTCCTCTACTGCCTTTTAAAACTTACCAACTTTTAGAAGTATCAATAATCACAGGAAAGGCTTAATGTGTCATGGTGAGTTTCGATTTGTATTTTTCTGTTTTTGATTGTATATACTGTTTTAGTATGTTAATGGAACACCCGAGATGAGAGCATTATAACAGAAATCTGATTCTCAGAACTCTAGAGTCTAGAGCATTCAGTATCCAAGTGTCAAGTGCATCATCACGCAAAGGCATGTCCATAGACACCACCACTGTGGTGCTCTCAGATGACAGGAGGAATGTGAAGGGGGCTGATGGCTATGCATAGCTTCCATGCCAAAACGCTCCATCCTAGTGCCGGGAAGAAGCCCTCATGGCAGAGGAGTCACATCTTGAAGACCTTACTTCTGGATACTGTTTCATTAGCAAAGAAACTCCAGCAAATAATTCTCAGGAGCAGACGATGGCAGAGACTCTTCCATCCCTTCTTGTCCGTTGTGTGCTTTTTATTTTAGAGAAACCCATCTCATCCTTTGCTTTTATTTGCTCCTCCCTGTCAGTTTTCTTACTGTAGAATGTCTGAGGCCCTGGTGCATTTCAGATCTGAATCTCCGAGACAGGCGCTTTATCAGTGCTCCTACCGTTCTTCAGCTCTGTCTTCCCTGTATTCTCAGGACATGGCTGAAACTCTAAGCTACACACACATACACACAACACTACATACACACACATACACAAAACACTACACAAAACGCCACACACACACACACACACACACACACACACACACACACACCTGCCTCTTTACATGTCAATGACTGGAATTTCATGTTCTTTTCTAGAAGCTATTTCCAGACTAATTGTGGAGCATTCTCCCTGTTTTCTTCCAGTTGCTTCACAGTCCCAGGTCCCTAATCTACTCCTCCAGTCCCTGCCCCTGATCTGTTAAGGATCTCTGGTTATAATGTGTTTCTTTCCTCTCTGGACCTACCATTGTAACCCAGGGGCTCATTCTGGCTGATAACCATCTGAATCTGATTTGGTTCATTTTGCTTTGGAGGACAAACCAACTGAGCAGGACAACACTGTTATCCTTTGAGTTCAAGTTTGCTTTCACACTTTGTGACAATCCAAGGTTTCATGTAAATGCTAGATTTTTGTGAAAATGCCATTGTAAATTTTATTTTTTCATTTTTTTTCAAATTTGAAAGTATCTACTACTGTTTGCTTAAGTCAATTTTCTGTAGAGTGCTGTTCTTAAGTCATCTGAATCAAACCCACAGTCACTCACATTCATAGGCTGCTTGCTGTTCTACAGGCCTATGGGTTTTCTTCATCCCATGATTTTTTTCTTTCTTTTTTTTATTTAGTTTTTGTTTGTTTCTTAAGTTAGTTCTGGAAGAACTTTGCGCAATGTATTTCAGTCCTATTCATCTCTTCCATTCTCTCCTGCCAGATCTAGCCCCCTTCCCTATCCACCTACCTCCAGGTCCATTATTTTTTTTAACCAGTCAAATCCAGTTTGTTCTGACCAGATGTTCTTGGGTGTTTGGTCTCCAACTAGGGCATAGCTGACTTGCTCAGGACTGCCCTCTTGGGAAAACTGACTCTCCATGCAGCTATTATTGCAAATGCTCCTCCACTATGGGTGGGACTTCATGTCCACCTTCCCACTCCTGGATGAGAGTTGATCTTCTTGGAGTTTACCAGAGTCTTGTGCTTGGTGTTACAACTACATTGAATTTGTATGGAGAGCTGCCCTGCTGGGTCTGGAACACAGTTTCCTTGCCATCATCTCCAGCCCATATACATTTCTACTCCCTCTTATGAAATGATTCTTAGGGGAAAGGATATGATACAGATGCCCCATTTAGGGCTATGTATTCCATAGTCTCTATTCTCTGCACATGGATCAGCTGGGGGCTCTGCATTAACCACCACCCACTGCAGATGGAAGTTTCTCCAGTGAGGATTGAGAGATGCAGTAATCCCTGGGAGGACATCATTAGCGGTCATGGCTTTTCTTTAACTACATACTTTGAAATGATTTATCTTCAGGTTCAGTGATTGCTTCTTCAGCATGATCATTTCTGCTGCTGATGAGCTCTACTGAATTCCAAAATTCATTTGTTGTATTTTCTATCTTCAGAATTTGATTTTGTTAAAACAACAACAATAATAATGATGATAGCAATAAAATTGAGTAGATGTTAAATTTTCTGTTTCGGTCACTTTTCTGTTTGCATGATTTGTTGCATCTGTTACTTGATTAGTTTCTAACTCTCTGAACTCTTCCAATAGTCACTTTAAGTCGTTTGGGAGGGTCTCATTGTTTCCTTAGAAATGCAACACCTATATTCTTACCTTGCTTTTTGAGTTTCCTGTTTCCTGACAACAGTGTCTGTGTATTTGGAGGAGTGAGGAGTTTGCTTTAGTCTGTGACAGCTTGCTTCAAGAACAGTTTTTACCAGCCATTCAATCCACAGATTCCAGGCAGACCATCTGGCATGTCCTGAGAATGTACTTGGTGCTAGGCCATTGGCTAGGCTGCCTAAGGAGTGGGTCAGCCAGTTTTAGCTCATTGTGTTTGGATCCTCTGTGAAAAGGCTGTTTATTGATTCCGTAAGGGGGAGCCTTAAGGCTGAGTCCATGATAACCACTGAAACCTCTGTCTATGTGGTCTAGTTTGCAACCTATATTTCTAGTTGTGGCCTGACACATGGTTGGGTATTGAGCCCCATTTGGGTGATCTTAGGATTTCTCTGACATCTGAGATCATAAAGAGGACCAGGCATCTGAGTGCACAGAGGCCATGCTGGGATCGGGGTAAAATTGGAATCTGAAATCACTGGAATGGGTATAAAATATGAATTTGTGGGAGTGATTACATCTCTGGGCCTATATGATCTGGCTGTCACTAATTGTTCTTGGTTACAGTGGTTCTCAGCCTTCCTAACGCTGCAGCGACCCTTTAATATAGTTCCTCATGGTGTGGTGACTACCAACCACAACATCGTTTTCATTTCTACTTCATGGTTGTACTTTTGCTACTGTTATGTCATAATGTAAATATTTGTTTTCCAGTGGTCTTAAGTGATCCCTGTGAAATGGTCATTTGAGCCCTAAGGGGGTCATGACCCACAGGCTGAGAATCACTACACTAGACCCTATCTCTCTTAAAGTAAGTCAAAATTTGACCATCTGGAGCCTGGATTTGGGGACATCATTTTATATCTGGGAAAGCCTCCATGATGGGCTTTAGAGGCACAGGGCTACTCTGGAGCCTAGAATCAGATGATATACTGGCTCATAGTGTTTCCCTGGAACTTACAGCTGTGGGAAGCTACAAAGTCCGTTTCTATTGGTGTGGTCTAGAAGCTGGAGTGTTGGTGTTTGAGAAGCCAGATCTGAGAGAATTGTTCTAAGTTCTGGGCTGTAATGGGGTAGCCTAGTCCTGGATCTTTGTTTTAGATCCAGGAAACATAAGGGTCTGATCAGTTCTTGAGTTTATTAGAACAGTATGGACCCAAGTCTTCTAGACTTATTTCTGCAGGGACTAAACAAGAGTGTGAGGCTATAGGGAATGTCCCAACACTGGTCAGACCTTGTGCTGGAGAGCACATACTCCAGATGGTGTTTGAGGACAACTCTGTGAAGCTGACAATAAATACTTAAAGTTCAGGCCATGGGGGTTTGCTCAGCACTGAATAGAATGCCTTCTGTACCTCAGAAGTTTCCCTTGAGACTAGGGGATAGTGGCTAGACTAGACTACAGAGGTCATGCTGGTACTTCTAGCCTAGGATCATCTCAGGGCTGGACATGACTAGAGATGGAATCAGAGGCACAGGGCTAGATCCTATTACTGGACCCTACCCAATATGAGGGTACTCACAGAGGCTCCATCCATAGATGCTACCATTATGGATTCATGGTCCACAGGACCTGATTTGCCAGAGATCAGTTCAGCAACCTATACCTGCAGGGACTAGCATAAAGGCTGGGTCTGCAGGTGTCAAACTGTTGACATGAGTTCAAGACTTTATCTGACACTGAGGGAAGTCAGAAGCCTGGATTCTGAGCTATGTGCGCACACATGTACATATATACATACACACACACACTTACATATTTAACACTAAATATTCCCATGAAAATTACATATGAACATAACAGTGTTCAGGGCTTCCTTAGCACACAGACGTACCACGGACACTCTACATCAGATTGAAAGATTTATCTTCCCTAGACTGGGAGCTCTCCCAAACAGTGGCTGACAGAAAGCCAGCTCCCAATGAGATGTTGCTAATGGATCAGCCACACTAAGGAGGCGTAATAGATGGAGGGGAGAGCTGCATCCAAGGAAGGTGTTTTTAGCTTGCTAGAATTTTGCTAGCATGATCTTTGGTAGAGTTGATTTTCATGCACTATAATGAGGCCTCTGACAGTTGTTAGCAGCACAAGGTTAAGAATCGGATGGGGCGGGGAATTTATTCATCTTGTTTCTTAGGTACTATGGACAGGTTGCTTACACTTTCAGAATCTTGATGTTTTCATTGGTAGGGTGGAAATCGGATCTTTTGAGGAGGAATTGTGCGTGCGTAGTAAAGTCAGACCCTGTGGGGAAAATGTTTCTCTTCCCACGGTGCAGACAGTGGTTCTGTGTGTGTGCATATGTGGGAACATGGGAAGAAAGCCATTGCACACTGAACAGAAAGTGACACAGCTATTGGAGGCTGATGGGGGGGGGTGAGCTGAGAACAATGAATAATCAGGAGCCCGGAAGAAGAGTTTAGCAGCCTGTGTTAGAGACCACCCCTGCTCACAGTGCCTTGCCTAAGTCAGTGGTGATAGATGTCACTCAGCATGCACCGAATGAGGTTAAAAGAGGAAGTCTTTCCCCCAGAGCCCGTAACTTGTAATTCATTGGAAAGAGCCTCTTTCTGGCTGAATATCTCTGTAAATAGTCACATGAAATTTTCCATAAAAAGTCACCATGTTTAAATCTCATGCTGGCTCTACTCTTCCCCCAAATCGCTGTTCAAGACAGGGGTGGGGAGGAGTATCTTAGCTACTCTTTTCTTTTCATACATCTGCATGCTTTTAAAATAGTCTATATGTCAAGTGAGCCATGGTGGAATCTGGTCCAGGTGTGGGTTGCCAGAGAGCTGTGCATCTGAACGCTTAAAGCCTCGTTTCTTACGCTAGAATCTATTTGTTCACTAAAAGGAGACAAAGAGATTCACGCACCTACAACAGGCACATTCCACAGCAGAACCACACTGCTGAAATAAGCTTAACATCTATTTAGGACAAGCTGTGTCTTCTTTCACTGGATGGTACAGCCCAAGTAAATCTCATTTCAATTTCATGCAATTCATTAATGTTGCAGCAAAAGGCCATTAAGTATTTCCAGGACACTTTAGACTGTTATACTTGGTTGAAAATTAATCTAAATATGAAATCTAAATTTAAACACACATAGCATGCCTATCTCATCTTTCTCAGATGCCAATTTCCATGATTTCATTGACAATACTGCATTTTCAAAAATATCTGCTCTTTTTGGTATATTTTCTGATGCAAGCTCTCCAGAAACCAGAATATATATATATATATATATATATATATATATATATATATATATATATATATATATACTGTAGGATCAAAGGGCCTTAAAACTGCTATGGAAATTGAATGGTGACTCTGCACCACCATCTAGAGTCTTGGGTGGTTATGACACTCTTTCTAGCAAGCCAAACCTTCATTTATGCTTCCAGAATGCTGAGGGAGAAAGTCTACCCACCCCACCCCCTTTCATCTCATCAATTTAACCTTAATTTAATTAAACTTGTGCAAGGCCAACAACCATCAATTTTTTACAACCTGACATTTCCCAAATTCCTTTACTTTGAAAAATCTTTAAGTCATTAAACTACAGCTGAACAGGCCTGGGAAGTGAGGGCTATGGTTTTAAGAAAAATGTGAAATTTGGTTCTGGGCACTGCTATCTCTAATTATATTATGTTGAAAAGATATTTAAAAACACTTCATGGATATAATATTATTATATATGGGGAAATGGAGTGGCTAATTAACCAAGAATTGTTTGTTTGTTTGTTTGTTTATAGGCAGGATCTCATTTTGTAGCTCTAGCTGAC
>PVIH01006017.1:85696-116480 GCA_004025045.1 Sigmodon hispidus
GTTTTTTTTTTTTTTTTTTTTTTTTTCAGGTAAACTGGCTATTCTTTCATTTGAATGGTACCCTCTTGAATTAATGTCATAGATCTGTGGTAAAAGGGAGAGACGGTAACCATGCATATTTATAGAGGAAATGATGCCACTCTGGGGTCAGTGCCACAGAGGGCAAACAGGACCATTCTGATAAGGGAATAGAATTCCACGGTGGTGGGAACCCAGGGCTCTGCTGCCATCTGCTGGCCCAGGCAGGTCTCCAGCACGTGTGGCACGTATGATCTGTCTCTCCTAAGATCTAGTCTATTTTAGGTCACAGCTGCTCACCTAGGGCTTCCACAGACCTGTCAGCCCTCTCTTTGTTTTCTGATTCATCTTAGCTGCAGGCATTCCACAAACTGGCAGGCAAGCAGAGAAACATCGCGAACCCAGGTGGAAGGCAGAACGGACCTCGTGCCCTATTTAAATTGATGGATAAATTTAAAAGATACGTAAAACACGAGCTACGGAAGGATGTACAAAGCGAATCAGTGGTAAATTTGAGATAATTGTTGGACATTGCTACTTTGCCCCTTGTATTCTTTGCCCTCACATGATCAGTGTGTCCTTTGCAATTCTACGTGAATATGATGTATTTTAGCTAAAATCCAAGACGGCCCCTGTCACTCTCCCTGTAAACATGCTCATGCACCGCCAAGCTGCTTGGCTCGGAAAGCCACCATCGCCTCGCTGCTCAGCTTGCAGTCCTAAGGGTTCAGAAAAACAAATTTGACATAATGTTTCTTTTGTCTTTTTTTTCGTCCTCAAACTGACCGGAGTTCTGATTCTCACTTGCTACCAATGTCTCTAGGTCGAGAACAAATTTCCATAGTGCATTAAGCTAATTTGAGGCTGTGAGCCAAGACAAGTCCAGAAAGCAGATTCGCAAAGCAAAGCGGCACAGAATGAAGGGCTGATGCGCTGTGCCATCAGGAAGCCCACAGATCTGCCCCTGGATCCGGGTGAGACAAGCAGGCAGCCTCTGACTCACAACAAAGTTCCTGTGAGAGACCAGCAGCTCTCTGGAGGCTCCGGAAGCCAGACAGTGAGCAACCACAGGGGAGCTATGATTCCTAGGCTTCAGAGGTGAAAGCACTGTGGTGTGCAAATGCAGAGAAGCCATCCAATGGGTATAGAAGAGTCTGCAACTGTTACCGCGCTCCAGGTGGAGCAAGCAGAAAAAAAAAGTTCATGAATCCCACAGGTCAGAGCAGCATTGCTCCCATATTTATCATGCATTTCCTGTGATATCGAGGGCTCTCACTGCTCTGCTTGGTCTTGATGCCTGTTAACCCCTGAATTATAAGACGGTGACTTTTCAACCACCAGCATGGAGACTGTGATGTACTCATATGTGTTTGCACATATTCTGAGCCTCCTTTTCTCTGAGAAAAGGAAAAATAATGACAGATGTAAGCGGGCGGGACCCCTTTCCTGTATGCAGAGGTTCTAAGAGGCAGCAGGAGCCTCTTCCCGTTATCATAGAGGTTGAGGGAAAAACAACTGGGCGCCAGAGGGACCCAGGGAAGGATAACTACCAGGAATACCCTAAGGTGTCTGCAGAGATCTAGAGAGCAGCATGAGGGAAGGGATCCTAGGCAGGGAATCGAAGAGCTCTGAGTGCACTATGCCTACCGCCTTTGAGCTGCTCTTGGCGCGGTCTTGGGGGACAAAAATCAAGCACTAAGGTAATAGCATTGGAAATACACCACCTGCTGGACGGCACAGTCCTCGTGTTCACTTATTAAGAGCAGATGACCTCTCTAAAACGGTGCTTTGAAAATGAGAGGATATCCACCCCTTATACTCTTGGTGTTTTCATACTTATTAGAATCGGACTCATAAAATGTAGAATTAGAGAAATGTGTGAAGTCAAAAAAGACTCTAGTGGAGGCTCGCCCAGAGCAGTATTTTTCTCATTTCATTTTTTTTCTACATGAATTTGCTAACTTTGCTAACATACATGTGTGAGAAATGTTGATGCATGGGCTGTGTCTATATTTTGTCATAAGTTACTTTTAGATGGATGACATTTTTCATGATGTAGGTGTGCATGTGTGTGTTGTGTCTATTTTGATATTACTTAGTATTTGAACCTAAGGACTATTTTTCTTCTATTATCAATAATAAGTATGACTTATATCAATATTGGTTCACATTCATATTTTTCTAGGCTTCATCCTCAACTGTAGAAAGGTTGGCATCAGTGTTAATCTATTAATGGTTCTCAGGTATGTGTGTGTGGTTGTATATATGTTTATGAGTAAGCATGATGATACAAGCCAGCAATTATAGCACTGAGAGTGTTAAGGCAGGATGATGGCTCACAGTTAGAGGACAGCCTGGGCTACCAGTGAGTCCCAGGTTAGACTGGCTTATTATTTGAGACCCTGTTTCAAATACCAAACAACATAGCATAAATATATGCAAATATCTTGACCTTTCCTAGAATGTAAACTACTAATTTGCTGAACTGCTATTGATGTTCATTACATCTTTTAATCTTTGAGGGCCTGATTTAGAAAACAATAATTTATGAGGATGGATAGGCCATTAAGTTAACTTTCTCTGTTCTCCCAAATAGAAAGAAACAGCAATGAGGCCATGATATGATAACCACAGACCCCAGAAAGAGGTTAAGAAGTTACCAGAAAATAGCAGAAACCAGGAGCTCTGAACAGCCTGAGAGTGTATGTTTTCTAATGTTTTGATAGTAGAATCATAAATGACATAAATCAAAGAACAGTAAAGAAACAAAGGTGGTAAGATATCACAAAGGATGTTGAAACCAACTCTGTCCTGTGCACTCCACACTCAACAGTACCTGGCACACACCAAACTCTGCTCTGTGCACTTGGCACTAAGCAGTATATGGCACACATCACAGACTGTGTCACTTCTGAGAAAATAAGAGATGGAGGTGCAAGAAAGTACTTGACTTGTAGTATTAGATGCAAAGCTTGCTCCACAATGTGTTTGGTTCCAAACTGTATTTAGCATTAAATTAAGCAACCTCTGAGAAACACTTAGAAATGTCAGGTTGAAAAAAAAAGATTGATTTAGGCTTGTATTTTCAACTTAACATACATAAAATTTGTATTGATCTATAGCTGTTATTCTTCACTTTCTTATGAATGTTGATATATGAAATGAATATATAAATAGTAACTATATAAAAATACAGGTGATATACATATGAAATATCTGTGAATGTGAACATGTAAGTACATCCTTGCTTATACAAATATATATTTGCTCTACAGTTTAACTCATGATTTTAGGCATTTTCAGATATATTTTTATGATGTTCAATTCAAGTTTCACACAAATTGTAGAGAATGTGAGATGTATAGGTTCTACACAACAATCAGAGAGGCTCTGATCACATGGCAACATCCACAGAGTGGGATGACAATTATCTGAGGCTGTTGAGTACCAATGACCTACAAAATGAAACATTCCATCCTCTTTAAAACTGGGAGCTATAAGGGTAGGCTGCTAAGGATTCAAGAAATAAACAGCTCAACAAGTCTCAGGGAACTCCCTGTAACATTGCAGGTTTACAAGGCCCCTCCTCTCTAGGGTTTTAAAAGCAACAAAGTTTGCCCTGGAGACTCTCAGTCTTGGTCAGCTGCTTAGCATATCCTGCTTAAAGTTTCAGTGTTCCACTTTTGTAATTGAAAATGTCTGTGCTGACCAGAAACTCTCAAATACCCAATAGCCACCTCTCAAATAACTGACTTGGAGGCTTACTTTTATAGTAACTGCTGGACCGTAGCTCAAGCATATTACTATCTAGCTCTTATACTTTAAGTTATTTCATAATTCTTACCTAATTTTAATCACGTGGCTTAGTACCTTTTTGCTCATTGCAGCATTCTCATCTTGCTTCCTCTGTATCACACAACAGTTGGGACATGCAAAGATAGAAAAAGACAGACAACAGAGGACGTATTACCTCTGACATCACAACTACAGCAAACAGTGAAGTCAACCTCACTTTTACCCAGGTAAACACGAATATTCTGCAGTCAAACACTGATCAAAACCAACTTAAGAGAAACAAGGTTCCCTTCATCATACACTTCCCCAACAGTCCATCAATGAGGGCAGTCAAGGCAGAAAATCAAGGCAGGAACCTCAAGATGGCTACTGACACAGAGACCATAGAGTTCTGCTTACTAGCTTGCTCTCCAAGGCTTGCTCAGCCTGGCTTGTCATACCACTCAGAACCAGCTTCCCAGGGTGGCACTACCCACAGTGAGTTAGGTCTTCTCACATCAATAGTTAATCATGGAAATGCCCCACAAACTTGCCCACAGTCCAGCCCATAGAAACAATTCTTCCGTTGATGCTCCATCTTCCCCAATAGCTTCAGCTTGTGTCTAGTGGCCATGAGTAACCAAGATAACAATATTCACAATGAAAGCCTGTCCCTTTAGGCCTCTTCTTAGTCATAGCATTCTACTTGGCTTTCCATGTAAGATCTTGAGTCATACTGAAGTATTCTAATGAGACAAATGAATAACCAGAACCAAACTTTAGTGATTCTTTTAAACAGAAATGTTTAAACTATCAGACTGGACATTCAGAAGAATTTCAATATTCTGTAGACAGCAATAGAAAAGATCATATGTGGAAATATCAACAATGTTGGCAAGAAGAAACTTGAGGAAAGAGTCAGCAAGCTGGGTCATTAGGGTAAAGGCCATTACCACCAAGACTGATGACATGATTTGGGTCTCTGGGACCTACATGGTAGAAGAAGAGAACCAACTTGAGTAACTTATTCTCTTACCTCTGTGAACATACTCACATACATGTACACAAGCAAGCAATTCAAATATATTTTTTAAAATAACTATAGTACTACCTTGATTTAATAACTTAAAAATTCTGACAGATTAAAAAAATTATTACTGTCCTACGGTCTTACCCAAGTCTTTCTTAGATAGGTAAAATACTCAGAAAGCCCATAGGAACGTGTATGTGCACACCCATGCAAAAACACAATTTAAGTTTCTGAGGAAAATAAAAAGCTCTAAGAAGAAATACACAGATGTGAAAATGTCTTTGGTTGAAGATGGCAATGAAAACCTCTAAATGTGAGATGCCAAGAATAGAAAGAAAAAAAAAATGAAGCAGAGTATGCAACAAGTGTGGGCCAATTCCATAGTATAATATTTTTAACAAGAGTACTACAGACATAAAGGTAGAAAAAATAAAGTGATAGCAGCTATAACCACTTGGGACAGTGGGTGATAAATAAATACTGTATTAGTGACATTTCTGCCACTGTGACAAAGTACCATCACCAAGAACACCTATGGAAGAAAGTCCTAGTTTGACTTCTGACTCCAGAGAAGTAAAGTCTGTCACAGACAGGATGTCTGGAAGCACATAGCCGACTGAGTAGCAGCAGCAGGAAGCTGAGGAACCACATTGTCAATAGTGATCATAAAGTGGAGAGAGAAAAACAGAAGATGGATAAGGCTGGGAGTCTCAAAGCCTGCAGTGGTGTCTTCCATCAGCAAGAACCCACCTCCTAAACCTCTCTCCTAAGGGCGCCATCAACAGGGGACCAGGTGTTCAAATATCTAAGCCTGTGGGGGACATTTCTCATGTAAGTCACCACTGATACCATGTGAGAGACCCAAGAAGCTCGTAGACTTCAAACAGCAAAAGTACTCAGAACATACACCAGGCAGTTTTATGTTGAAACCACAGAAATGCCAAAGAGTAAATTCTGCAGTAGTTCAGAGAAATACACAACCACAGTCACAAAGGCGCAGGTGCAAATGGGACTGGGTTTCTCCAGAAGCCACATAGGGCCTGAATGAAATAAAGGCTAAAATGTTAGAAGATAAACCAAACTGACAAAGTCCAAGGAAATGGTAAAGTGAAGGAGAATCAGACTGTCCGATAAACACAAAATGAAGGAATGAGACTCAACCATAGCACAAGCTTTATAGGAAGAAAGATACGCCAAGGTATCAAAATTAAAAGACAAAGTTTATGCTGTTGCTGGAGACAATATAATTAGCTATCAAAACGACCAAAATCAATAACCCGTAATAGAGCCATCATTTGTGTAGAGCTGAGATTGCTGTCTTTTTGGATACAAGAGCTAACATAGAAAGAATTAACAAAATATAATCATGTCTACCACCTATTAGTTCCTATCAGATCTGAGGTCACAAGGCATAAAATACCTGTCATTATTGTGCTCACCACGAGGGAGTGGTCTGTTGTAGTAAGTTTTTCCCGTCCTGTTTGGGTCCGGAGATTTGTGACCTGGCGCACGTGTGGCGCTGGCGGATTGGAACCTGGTTCGTGCGCCCGAGGCTTTTGTCCCCCAAAAGAAATGAATCACAGGCTTATATACTTTAACATTGTTTGGCCCATATCTTAAGCACATTACTAGCTAGCCCTTTCTTCTTAAATTAACCCATTTCCATTAATCTTCCCGCCACGTGGCTCAGCCCGTGGCTGGCCAGTACCTCTTACATGTCTGCTCCTCTTGGGGGTCCGATGCAGAGTGACTAACTCCACCCTCCTTCTACCTGGCTGCCTCTGATTCTCCACCCACATCTACGGTGCCCTGCATGGGTCCAAACAGTTATTTATTTACATCGTACAGGGAACATTCCACCACAGTGGTCAGTATTTTCAGAGTTAGGACAAGGTAAAATAGTAAGTAGGAACTGTAATAAACATGCTGCTTAGAAGTCACGTGGTTATAGAAATGACAACAAGAAAGCAAACAACTTTAGGGGATGGAAAAATGGCTATGAAATGAAAAGCCCTTCTTGCTTTGCTAGATGACCAGACCAGGGTTCAATTTCCAGCACCCACATGGCTGCTCACAACAATCTATAACTCTAATTCGAGGGAATCCAAATCTTCTTCTTGCCCCTGTGATATGCAAGCAGGCAAGATAGCCACACACAGAATATAAAAATAGAATCCATCTTTCTCTTGGATGTCAAATAGTCAGCACTTACCATGTGCTCAACTGGATAGGCTTTTTCAAAAGCTTGTGAGATTAAAATTGCATCATGTGTACATAGGAAACTAGAAGACATAATTTTGTGTGTCATACTCTGTGCTATCCTGGGACAAAAGTTTAATATCAGTTGAAGATAATCTATTTCCTGATGTTTCCAATAGCCTATGTGATACTTGGGCTGATAAAATGGGTGTAGGGTTTCCCACACCCTTTAGCAGCCTGAGTGCGAGGATTCTCAGAAGAATAAATAAAATAAAGTCATCGAGCTGTCTCAAACAATCAAAGGGAAGCCGTTCTCAACCACTCTACCCGCTAAGCATATGATAATCCAATGACAAATTGCCTTGATTATCAGGACTATCTCTGGCTTTGAACATCCTCTGCAAGGACACACAATGTTGGTGGAGATTATCTCAAAGGATGAAAAGAAGGAGATCATTGAGATCGAAAAAGATAAGGTCCTGCCATTTCAACTGCCTCCTGGAAAAATCAATTTTCAGCTACAAAATGACAGCAAAAGGGAAGGAGGAGTCAGGTGTCAGCCACCTTCCCTGGGGTTTGGGGAAAAAAAAAAAAACAGCTGTCCTCTGTGGACCATGGACTGTTTACCTCCACTGTGCTGTGCTGGCTGCTATGTTTCCTGAGTCAGAATTTGCTAGAACTAAGAAGGAAAACCTTGCTCCTATCTCCTGTGTGGTGTCAAGTTTCTGGTTCAACCTAGCCCCAAAGTCTGGACCACCAGTCTCAAATAATCACACAGCCTATATTAATTACAAGCTATTAGCTCTATGGCTCAGGCTTATTACTTGATAACTCTTATACTTTAAGTTAATCCATATTTCTATTAATGTTTAGCTATGTAACTTGGTACCTTCTTGCTCAATGCAGCATTTTCATCCCACTTCCTCTGCATCTCACTGGCATCTCTCTCTGCTCTGCTCTTCTGCTTCCCAATATCCTCTTAATCTGGTTGCCCCACCTCTACTTCATGTCTAGCTATTTGACCAATCAGTGTTTTATTAAACCAATAGAAGTGGCAAATATTTACAATATACTAAAGCATAGTTCTACAGCACTCCTGACTCTGAGAGCCTCTGCATTGCTTTCTGACTGATGAGAGTGAGAATCTGCTATCAGTTTAGTAAACAAAACCCTTTGGTTCAAAGGGCATCTGACAAAACATTCAGTCATATTAAAAATGTCACTTATTGTTAAATAATTGAAATATTAATTGGTAAATGCTTCAACAAAATACTACACATTACTAGCACAATCAATGAGATGGGAACTACAGGATGGAGAGGTTGGCACCAGAGAGAGAGAGAGAGAGAGGGCTGAAGTTAACACTGGCTGCATGGTACCCCTATTTCTTCTCTAGTAGGTATTTCCACCCATAATGTACATTTTCTGGCAGCACTATGTTTGGATAGTCCTGAGATGGGAGCAATAGTAAACTTGAAAATATAGACAAATGGGTATTTATTTTCCCGTGGAGCCTATTTATGCCAGGTAACATAAAATGTGAAGCTAGAATGATCAAAAGAAAGCATTTCCCATGACCTTGTTCTTTGTTTAGGAAGCCTGAAAGAGATTTTTTTCAGTATCATATTCCACACAAGCCACCCTGCCTCTGAATCTCTGTTGGCATTGGCTCTCACATAAAGGTGTGAGACACTACCCAAGGATTAGCCTACAGGCCCAGCAGCAGGGACAACAGAAGATCTTGGATAGATTGTTTCTCCTTTTTTCCAGTCTTTCATGGATAATTATAGTTACAAATAATCTTTGATGATGTGGGCCTGGAGAGATGACTCAGAGATCAAGAACATATACTACTCTTGTGGAGGGTCCAAGTGGTTTCCTAGCATATATGTTGGATGAAACTTAACTGCCCATAACTCCAGCCCTCCCAAATCTATAGGCATCTGCACTCACACATCCACATGCCCACACACTGATACAAACACATTCATATAATTAAAATTTTCAAATATTTAAAAAAAGAATTTAAAATTTTAGATATAATGTCATTATAAATATAATAAAATGGGATCTTGGAGATAGAATTCATTCTAGTTTGAGAGGGCAGGTTGTCCCTGTATTTTGAGAAATAGACTCAGGCACTGCAGAATAACTTCATATTTATTAAGCAACTAAGCATGACTGTGGTGGAAATGCTCTCTGTATGATGTAAATAAAGTAAATGGTTTGGCCTATGTAGAGCACCATAGAAGTGGGTGGAGAATCAGAGGACAGGCAGGTAGGAGAAGGGTGGAGTTAGTCAGTCTCCATCTGACCTCTGAAGAAGAACCATGTAAGGAACACAGGTGAGTGGCGGGCCGAGCCACGTGGCAGACAGATTAATGGAAATGGGTTGAATTAAGATGAAAGAGCTAGCTAGTAATGTGCTTGAGACATAGGCCAAACAGTATAAAGTTAATATAAGCGTGTGATTCATTTCTTTGGGAGATAAAAGCCACCACGGACCAGGTTACAAACCTCCGGGCCCAAATGGGCAACGGGAAATTTTCTACAACACATGACCTTTAACTTCTGATCCCCTTGTCTCCACTCCCCAATGGCTAAAGTCACAGGTATGTGTTACCATGAACAGTTTATACAGTGTTGGAGATTGAGCCCAAAGATTTGCACTACTTTTACCCCATCGCATCTTACAGGTAGAACAAATTGTAGGTAAAAGTTTTATGTCTGGGTTGCTGTTTCAAATCCTCCACTGGAAGCCTTGCCTAGTTATAGAAAATGGCTGGTTCAAGCTCCGTATATCTCATTACTAGGAGTCTTCACTAAGATTACCCTTGTACATTCCTGAGAGTTTACATTACACTAAGTTTCTAGGTTGTTTTGTTGATGTTCATTTGTTTTTTTATTGCTAACTAACGTAGGAGGGTCCAGACCACTGTGGGCAGCACTATCCCTAGACAAGTGGTCCTGGGCTGTATCAGAATGCAAGCTGAGCATGAGCCTCAAGTCACAAACCAGTAAGCAATGCTCACTCATGGCCTCTGCATCGAGCTCCTACCTGATCTTCCTTCAATATTAGCCAAAGAAATTTTTTCCTCCCTAAGCTGTATTTTGGTCAGTATTTTACTACAGCAACAGAGAGCAAATCAGGACAGCCCCTTTTTGTGCAAATATGAAAAACATGGAGAAAACACTGATGCTACTGGAAATCTGTTGATCTTCACAAAGTCAATGAGAGGATTATTGTCAGCTCCTCAAAGCTGACATCATTAAACACTTTGGTCACGAAAAGGGAAACCTGAGATAAAAGTTCTTACATTGAGAACCACAAACATCCCTACAAAACATAAAGGGGTTAAGAGGATCCAAAAGATCTCTTGAAACAGTTTGGATAGTTTTATTTCACTAGAACAGAGGTCTAGTCTGGGGTTTATACACATGGATAGACTTCAGAAGTAATTCTAGAACTTGAAACAGTATTTGCACATGAAGAGCAATTATCAAAGGAAGAATTTCCTCATAACTGATTCTTGGAAGGAAGAGGAGACAAGACAGCCATCTATATACATTTGCTGGCTATGGAGTGTTGGGCCCTTCTGAGGCCCTAGGGTTGATGCCCAGTTTAAATTCTTAAGCCTTCCTAGAGTTTGGTGACGGTCTCTGACCATAAACTCTATGTGTGAGTGACTCAGCATAGCTGATCTAGCCTCTGCTATCATGGTAAAATACTATTGGCCCTTTTTCTCCACCCTACCTACCCCATCCCAAGACTCCCACCCCCTTCTCACAACCCTATATAAGCCCCAGACTGATGCAATGAAGTGAGTTCTTGCTTTGACAAGGTTTCCTACTCAGCGTGTGATTCCCCCGGGTGGCTAGAGGGTGCTGGGTTGTCAACACCCACCATCCCCCTCCAACTCCAGGGAGAGGCCAGCTAGTCCGGATCTCCCTCCACCCATCTGCCAGAGAGAAAAAGAGTCTGGCAATGGAGAACTACATGCATAACAGTGAATATAAAGACACCACTACCTATCAGTCACAGCTGTGTTGTGATCTGACCCCAGGCCAATGGACTCCAGGAAATGAGTCACATCTGCATTATCCTCACCTGCCTAGACATTAGCAAACAGGAATACAAGTCAAAGTGAAGCACGAGGAGTTAATAGCATATTCTGTAATGGATAAAGTGTGCTATTAGACATTCAGAATGGGCCCATCAGAATCCCTTAGGCAAGTATTATTTTTAGATTTATAGATTGGGGGAGGGGGAGAAACACCTTAGGCGGTCAACAGAGCAAGGTGATTGTGTTAATTTATCTTCCATCACTGAAAAAAATCTATTAAGCAATTACTTAACTTCTTTAAAGGAAAGGGCCATCTTGGCTCATGGTTTGGAAGATCCCAGTTCATGATGCAGTAGTCTATACCTTGAGTTTCCAGGAAGCAGCCCATCGTAGTAGGAGGAGACTCAGCAGAGTCAATCTCTCATCTCATGGACCAATGAACAAAGAACAAAGAAAGTATCCTAATGTGCTTTCAGCTGCTGTGACAAACACCATGACCAAAGGAAACTTGAGGAGGGAAGGGCTTGTTTTATCTCATGGCTCATAATCTGCCATCCAGAAACATTGGGACAGGAATTCACAGCAGGAAGCTGAGGTCAGGAACGAAAGCAAAAGCCATGAAAGAGCCATGCTTACTGATCAAGGTTAGCAATGCTCACAGTGAGCTGGGCCATCCTACATTAGTAAGTAACAAGAGAGAGAGAGAAAGAGAGAGAGACAGAGACAGAGAGAGATAGAGAGAGACACACAGAGAGACAGACAGAGAGAGACAGAGAGAGAGAGAGAACAAAAACAAAAATCCTATGGGCTGACTTGAAGGAAGCATTTTTTTCAACTGAGGCTACCTCTTCTCAGAAGGCCATGGCTTGTATCAACACAACAAACAAACAAAAAGAAACAGAGAAACTAATTGGAAGGAGAGACTCACACAAAAGAATTATCCCACTGACTTAAGAACCTTTCCTGAGAACCATCTCCCAAAGGCCATAAGGACCATGCTTTAACATGGTCCTTTGAGGGGACCCCACACACACACACCTCAACCCACAGTGACAAAGTCAGAATATACAATTGGTAAGTGATTGAATTTAGACAAGAAATTCTGTCTGCAACAATGCCTTTTCCAATATGATGCAAAATTCCAAAGAGAAATCAAAAAGTGGCATGCCCATTGATGTTGGTATCAAATATGACTAATATTGCTGTAAAAATTTCCATTATTTCCATTCATTTTGATGAGATAATAAAAATTTTTTTTTCTAGCATTTATACCTGGTGGAGGTTCACATAAAAATATTTTTTGTGAAAAATTGGTTGTTGTAATAGGTTTCTGGCCCAGGATTTTTGGGCCTGGACCAGAGGTTTGTACCCACTCTCAGCCCTGCTTAGCCTCAAATAATCACACATAGGCTTATATTATTTTTAATAATTGACCTAAGGCCCAGACATATTGCTAGCTAACTCTTTACTCTTATATTATTTTTAATAATTGACCTAGGGCCCAGACATATTGCTAGCTAACTCTTTACTCTTAAACTAAACCATCTTGTCCATGCAGCTCAGTACCTTTGCTCAGGGCAGCATTTCAACTTTTTTCCTCTGCATCTGTCTGTGGCCTCTATGCAGCCTCTGTGTTCTGTGTGTTCTGCTCTGAGAAGTTTCCAGAGTTTTCTTATTCTGGTTGCCCTGCCCACACTTCTTGTCTGCCTCTGATCAGTCAGTTTTTCTATTAAACCAGTAGGAGGGACAAATATTTACAACATACAATACTCCCTCTACAATTGGTTAATATTTTGCCTTGGTTTTCAAAAAGTCTTTGAGATAGAAAAGTATATATGTGGGCCTGTGCTTTTCCATGTGGATAAATGAAGAATAAACTGATAGTGTCTGGGACCGTGATTAACATACAGTGCCCTTCCCTCTGTGTATGTAAAACTGTAGTTTTACACAATTAAAAATAATTAACACAGATGATAGTAATCCCTTCAAAGTAAGTAAGAAGATATCAACACAAAACAGAGCTTTTGGTGACTCCACAGGACCCCTAGCATGTCCTCGAGGTCCTCACAAGCACCTCTCACCTGCCTGTCTTTGCCCCCGCTACTAGGCTAATGAGGACATCTCTATCCATCTGTTCACTGAGAACCACACATCCAGTATTACTCTTCCTTGCAAGGTATCTCTCAATACAAACTTAGCAAGGGCTAATAGCTTTAATTTGCCTGGTGCCTCACATGCCTCCTGGTTACATATTCACCACAGGTCATCTTAATTCAAGTAGAGTTGAGCCCCTGTTCTCTGTTCTGAGCTTCTAGGAAATAGGCACCAGGAGCCACTGACATTATATTCCACATTCCAAGTACACAGCAGCTGTTAAAGCTGTGGAGAACTGTCTATGGGAATGCCATTTTCAAACACAACCCTCATCTTGCAGGGCCAGGATTCAAGATTACTCCTTCAAATGCAAGGGTTTCCCTTGGTCATCCCTTCCAGCACTAAAAGGATAGCTGATCTTCATGATTCAACAAAATGCTCCTACCCCTGTCTGGCAGGGGACCAACTTCTGAAATAAAGTTTCTAAACTAAATTTTAAAGAGACTTTGTATTTCTTGTTCACAACCTTGATGTGAGTATGTATCTGTGTTTATATATACATATGTACGCTGGTGTGCATGTTCATATGAGGTATGTATATACATGCAAATGTGTGCATGCATCTGGTTGTATATATGGAAACAAAGCTCCAATCTCAGTTTGTTCTCAGAAGCTTTCTTCTATTTGCTTGAGACAGGGTCTCTTGTAGGCCTAGATCTATAAGAGTCAAAGCTGTCTGGCCACTGAGCTGCAAGGATCTCCCCTGTCCTGGGATTATGAACCTACACCATGGACCTTTTCATCTGCATGCATGGGATCTGGGCTCAGGTCCTCATGCTTTCAAGGAAAGCACTTCATCTATCCTGAGTTTTTTTCTCCATCCCTTATTATGCAGACACTATTCTGCTAGTAGACCAGATGATCATATTGCCCACTGAATAAAGGTCACTGTGTCTGAAACTGAACTGGGAGCTCATGACAACACCGTTCTGCCCATAGCATCTCACAAACCACACTAAAGCATCAGTACCCTTCATTCCCAAAAAGTGCAGACATGGATTCTCACTCTCAGAAATGTTTCCTCAGCTTAATATTAACTTGTCAAGGGCAAGCTGAGGAAGCATATGGGTAGAAGTCTTGTTAACTAAACATACCTAAAATAGCAGTTGCGAGGTATAGGCACAGTTCTGCAAAGCCAGCAGCTCTTACTCATCAACCTGGTTATTTCTTTTGTGGGCTTTAACTCTCCAAGCAGTAACTGGCAGAAATTACAGTGTTCAGCGCAGTGTGCACACATACAGTGTTTGGTTGTGGTTAACAGTTGCTGATAAATATAAACACTCATACATGGGCTATAGTCTCTTCTGTGCTCAATGGGTACCAGAAAACAGGGATGTATAGTGCAATATACAATAAAAAGTTCAATTCATGAAGGGAGAATTATAAACACTTCTGCATGCTTGTGATAGAATTCTAATTTCACTTTTTAAAATAACAGTTTTATTACAGTATAATTCACACACCATAAAGTTTACTTATTAAAGTATACAGTGGGGGAGGATGTGGCAGCTTAATAACTCTATTTAGAACATTATTTTCTAAAGCAAGTTCTTCACCCATTAGCAATCTCTCAGCCAGCCAGCCATTTCCAACACTAGCCACTAATCCTCATTCTGTATCCAAGCACATTTTTATCCTGACCACAGATACAGAACCATACATTATTTGCTATTTTCTGACTTATTTCACATACATAACCTTTGAGCCTATGCATGTCACCGCATATACCTGTACTTCATTTTTATGGCTGAGTAATACTCCATTTAGGGATTCAGTCCATTTTGTGTATACTCTGCTCAATTAATAAATATCTAAGATGGCTCTAGCTTTGACTCTACATGAGATGATATGGTTCATTTTTGTTCAGATTTCTTGGAGCACGCATGTGTTTCCAATTCTCATTTTGATAAATTTCTACAGGGACAGGATTGTGGGTGGTATAGTAAGTATGTTTATCAATGGAAAAAAATTCCCAACTATTTTTATAGCGACTTTACTTCCTAATATCTTTCAAGGATTTTATTCTCCATCCTAACTATGAGGATTTTGGAGATTTTGTCTGTTTGTTTAGTTCATCCTTAGGGGTATGAGGTGGTTTCCTATTTTTGTTTTGATTTGCATCCAAATGATTAAACATGTTGAGTGTCTTTCATAGACTTGTTGGTGAAACCTGTGTTCACTCGCTGTCCTAGTGGATTTGTCTTTATTACTGGCATGTGAGTTCCACATATAATCTAAAAAACAACAAAAGACAGTAGTTTAAAGAACTCCAAACATTCTTTCTTCAAAGGAAACATCACTCAGCAGATGTATAGGAAGAAGCAGCTGCCAGCAACCTCACAACCTGTCTTTTGGGAGCATGTTACTCAATGAAGGTTCTACAAGACAAGAACCAAGTACAGACTTAATTTCAACTTAGAATCAGAAATAGCAATAGCGTAACATCCTGCCAGCTCTTCTCCAAGTGTGTTGGCCTTGGACACACATACACACATACACACACACACACACACACACACACATATATGTATGGTAATGTATATATATGTATGTATGGTAATCTGGCATTGTAAAGGATAGCAAGACAGTGGTGATAACTTTCTCTATATTTTCCAGAAGAAAGGGAATGCTTCTGAAGAAAATTAAGAGACTTTGAGAGGGGTAATAAGACAGACCAACAAATAAAACTTGTGTGTAAAATAAGGAATCTTGTTCTAGAAAAATTCCCAGCATTATTGTATAAGAGCCAGGGGCAGAAAGAGAGGCGGGTTAACATTAGCAGATGATGGCAGGCTTGCTAAGTGGTTTATGTAGAATTCTACAGGCAGATGAGGAAGTGACAGCATGACCAATGGGATGATGGGAGCCCCTGGCTCCTGTGCAGAGATGCAGAGTGAGGTGTCAACACAAAGCAACAGCAGCCACTGTGAGGTGCCCAGGGAAGACTACCTTCTGCTCAAGCCCCAGGTTTAATTCCAGGAGCAGGAATTACTCAAGAGTATGGGAACATGGTCTGCTTGAAGAACATTAGCACATTCAAGTATATGGACACGAGATTAATAAGGGGAATCAACATATGTATAAATGTCTTTGCTGACACCTCCAGAACCCAGGTAACAGGAACCCTCTCCAAAATTTTATGTTCTTGCCTGGAGCCTTGTGAGGCTTGGGTCAGTCCACAGGGAGAATTCTTCAACAGGCTCTGTAGATGGAGCGCCTAGGAAACAGGTGGGACTCAGCCTCACCTGTGTTTGTCTACAGAGGTCCAGCTTCCCTGCTCCCTAGGTTGGATGAAGGAAAACAGCTAGAGAGCTAGGGACCTTCTCTGAGTACAGCTTGCATTTCTAGTGACAGAGTTCCCAAAAGAGATTAGCCACATGTACAGCAGAAACACAAGCTATCCGGGAAACTTTAATTACTTAACCAAGGTTATAAAATATGCATGAGCAGGGAACGTCCAGCAGGTCTATAAACAAGTGGACAAATTAATTAGTACTGAATAACAAGAAAATTCTGTCAGTGGCTCAAGCATGTAAGTTATTTGTTGGGTGTGCCGGCTTTTATCTCTCAGTGCGCTTGGTCACTAATTTTTGTCTAATTTTTAAGTTTTTCTGTCGGGATAAACAGCCCAGCTACTGGTACATAACATTCACCATCATGGAAAATTATTTCTGAGGGTCAAATAATTTTTCACTGTGCTTTGACACTGTGAGAATATCAACCACCTGGGCCGAACTTTGTCCTTTCTCAATATCACATTTGATGGCTTAGGGTAGCATACAAACATCACCCACTGGGAAAGCTCACTGACACATGGCAGGATCCCACAGAACCCCACAAGGAGCCATGTCCGAATGCAGACTGTGCAATACCTGGCTGAGCCCTTGTTACATGCTTGCATGTGGAGGCCTGTGTTGTGGCTACAACAGGCTGAGAAATTCAAGAAATGGTTCTTGTAGTGTGTTCTTCAAACTATGGAAGACACAACATCTGAACTTTATAATACCAAGATGCTTTCAGCCAATTAGATTGACAACTGAATCATTTGATCTTCCCAACAGCAGAACTTACTTTATCAAAATAAAAGAACAAGTATGTCTCTGTGTTGGGCCCTACTTCCAATGGAAAGTTTTACAAACTTGATTTCAAACATTCCTCATGTAAATGCCTAAAATGTAAGTGTTATTCTCTCTTTAAAGCCGACATTCTCTCTTTAAAGACAACAGTCTCATCCTGGCTAAATATCTCATCGCATAGAAAGTAAGATCATGCAGGCTTATACACTTAAAACTGACTTGGCTGCAAAATCTAGTCTTAGTAAAATATCCTTGATTTTAATTTTATGCTATGTGTCTATGTAGTCTATGCGCATCACAAGCATACAGTTCCTGCAGAGACCAGAAGAGACCATTAGCGCCTCAGTGTGCAATGCCAGTGGGTTTTTGGATTCTCCTGGGATTTCTGGAAAAATAACAACTGTCCCTAACTGCTTAACCATCTCTTCAGCCTCTAGTAGCATATCATTTTAAGAGGAAACAAGAACTAACATTATTAGCAGAAAAAGAAGTTGTTTGTTGTCTAGAAATCCTGGTAGCACCATTCCATAACTCCTCAAAAACAATGAGTCCTCCAGCATAGAAATAAATAATATATAAAATTAATAGTAACAGAAAGCTTAACTGGATGCTGAGATAAAAAAATGCTACTAAATATAACACAGATAAATCTGGATTAAGGGAAAGTAGATTCCAGGTCCTGTTTTGAAAAGAAAAACATTCTCAAACTAAAAAAAACCTGAAAAATTGAATTGTAATTTAAGAGTATCTATAAAGATTACAGTATTGATAACTAAAAACCACAACATTAGTGCCATGTACTATTATCACCTAATATATAATATCTTAAAGTCAGAAAAGCAGAAGACAGATTCCCTCTGTAAATAAAAAGTAAAGTTTTTTTGTAAGTTTGTTCTTCTAATGTCTGTTAAAAAAACAAGAAAAAAAATAGCATCAGGGAAAACCATGTATGCACATGTGCATGCGTGCGCGCGCACACACACACACACACAGACACACACACACACACAGACACACACACACACACAGACACACACACACACACACACACACAGACACAGACACACACACACCTGGCTCCTGGCTTCTGTGGAATAAGGTAGTACCCCTACCAGGTGCTGACAGGTAAGACCTCTGACCTTGACCTCAAGAAACTCTGACCAACTATCATCTATTCTATAGAAAACCTCCACAGCAACAGCAACAAATGTCATCAGAACACTGAACCAAAATCAAGGCTCAGGTCTAAAAGCAGAATGTATTACTCAGTATAGGTGACAACTAGGTGGTTTGTAAATGCTTTTGAAAAACCAATAAATGAATAAAAGCTTACTTAACTGCATCTTAAAAACATTTGGATAGAAATGGAAATTAATATTCAACTTTGGGGTTATGGAAATATTTGTATAGTTTTTAATTCTAGTAACTCCCAGGTACATGCAACAGTGACCAATAGACAGACACAAGGACATGCTCACTTATTGGGGCTCATCACAGACAGACACACAGACACACAGACACACACACAGCACCATGGCAAAATTCTAAATTTCATGTTTTAAATTTGGGAATATTCTCACAATCTCTTAGTCTTTGAAACTCACATGAGTATTTGAAACAGCTGTTGCAAGTAAATACCATTTTTTGAAAACTCCAACAAAAGGATCCTCCTTAGAAATTCTAAGTGAACAGAAAACAACAAACTTGGGCAAATTCTGATCATTTTTTAGGATGCAGCAATACTTTCCAGCCAGGCAGAAGGGAAGGAGGCATCCAAGAGAATGCAAAACAACTCAAAACCCATTTAACCCTGTAGAGCTAGACATGAAAACTGAAGGTGGGTGTATTTTCCTTATGATGTTGGCTATTCTGATATTACAATGCTGGCTATTTATACTGTTATCATCAACAGAAACAGCCTAGTCCACACAGAGACCAGCTACTAAGGAAAAAGCCGATGTGCATCCAGCACCTGAACTTTCTGAACACAGTGACATCTCACCAGCTGCCAAGCAGTTATGATGGCAAAGGTTTTACCAAAATATTTTCAGAAAGATACCTCATGTGAGAATAAGTGCATCTGACACCCATGGCTCTGTTTATGGCAAGAACTGACCTAAACTTTCTGAAGAATTTTAGCCTGGATCAGACTCGGTGCTGTGCACCTAATACTTCTCAAAATCACTCATTCTTGGAAGCACCAATAAACTAAGAGGTGTATATCCCAGAAAAACAAAATAGACAAAAGCCTAACGCTCAGAGTTCCGTGTCCAGGCTTCCATTTACAACGTGTTTACTGAGGTGTTCTAAGACTGTGGGACTACCAAGATGGCTGGCGACCTGAGTTTGACCCTTGAGACCCAGCCCTGGATGCACTTGGTGGTAGAAGAAGAGAATTGACTCCTGTAACTTGTCCTTTGACCCCTGCATGTGGAATGAGGCATGTGTGCCACACTCACAATAAATAAATAAATAATAAAATTTAAATAGCCACAGTGCTGAGTCCATCAGCATGGAACCATGGACACCTTTGTACATGTAGGACATGAAGGTCAATAGAGGTTAGAAAGTGTGTCTGAAGGGTCACCACTGATGAAGTACGAAGCTTGGGTCGCAGCAACCCTGAGTCTACACTGCCCTGTGACCTTCCACTGTGAATGTGTACTGCATGGATGACATAATAACAACGGGTAAAGGAAGGAGGACAGGAATAAAGGAGACCACGGGGCAGAAGATGATGGCATATGTCTTAGAGATGCCAGATGCTCCACACAATTTTATAATGTAACATAATACACAGCTATGTTAGTCAGGATTCTCTAGAGGAACATGAAAAGCAGAGTACATTCTCTGAAATATAGAGGCTTCTGATTTTAATATCTCACCAGTTATCTTTTATTTAGGAAAACTTAAATTAAAATATAGAACATCCATCTGCCCTTTATTTGGAAAAATATGTATACAAAGTCATTCTTATCTGCTGTTATCCAGTTCAAGTCATTTCTTAGTGGCATGGGGCGCAAAGATCGTAGCTGCCAAATTGCAGCCAGTTGACCACATATTCTTGCCTGTACATCTGTAGTTATTTAACAGCTACGGTAAGAAGATAAGCAGATGACCATGCCCTTGTGCATGCTTGTCCCCTGAGAAGGAGTGAAGGACGGAGGATGACTTACTGCCTATTAGAAGGGGCTAATGAGCAGGAAGAAAATAACTATTGCAGGAACCTGTCCTGCCCCTCAGCCACCTGTGATGTGTAGATGCTGGGAGCTAAGAAACCTGTTTATACTGCCTCTCATAAAATGGACCAATGGCTCTCCATGCAGACCTGACTCTACAGTGAAATTCCCCTAATGGGCCACCTAAGAAAGTATGAAAAAATCAATTGCCTCATTGAGGTCAGGCTCGCATATCCCTGTGGCAAAATAATCAAGTAGAGGTCAATCCACTGCTGTTTCATGAAATTTAAACAGTGCCTTCAGAACTGTGTCCCCTCAGATTAAAAGAGAAAAGAGAAATGTTTCCCACTCAGCTAAAGTTGGCTGTGCCACAGCCAATCCCAGAGTGGGGGAGAAAAGACACAGGAAATAATAGAGGACCTGTGAGCCTTTCTTTCATATGTGCAGAAGCCATGACAAGGGAGGCTCAGCATGGCGTTTCCCACACCGCTCATCTTTGGAACAGCCTCGGAGGAGGTCACACTCACTTTTCCAGTGTTATCCTGGAAGCAAATATCAGTTGACCAGGGCAGTCCTTGGTTTGCATTCAGATACATCACTTCCAAGGGCGGAGAGGAGCTGGCAGCTTCCGCCTTCGCCTCCTCGCATTTCAAACAGGCAAGCCCTTTTCTCAGGAAATGTTAGTGACAGAGAGGAAGTGCTTGATGGAGGAGACAGGAAGGTAGGGCTGCTCTGTCCATCTTCCTCTCTCTTCTTTCTCACTCTCCTGGCTTTTCTCCTTCAGGCTTTTCCCCTCCCTCTCTCTGTTCCTCTCTTCATTCCTTCTTTCCTCCTAAGTTATTATGTTCTCCCTCTTTCTCTGAAGACTCGGGTCTCTTAAGGGAATGTGTTTGTGTGTATGGGTGATGGGAGGGGCAAGTGGAAGCAACTCTGAAAACGGGAAACAAAGAAAATAAGAGTTTTTCTGAGGCTACAACATGAACGGGCTGAGAACAACGGCCAGTGGCCTGTGAATGAAGGTGCTTTGAGGATAAATTCTAAATAATAAGAGAAAGTGTCTTAGAAGTAGAAAAAATAAAGAAAAAAAAAAAAAAAGAGGAGCAACTTGTAACATGGAGCCCATGGTGGGACATGATGAATTCTGTCCCGAAAGTCTTTGTCCCAATCCCCTGAGCCTGTGAATGAGAACTCACATGGTCATGGGAACTTACAGATCTGAGGACATTGGGAATTTTTTAGATGGAGAAATAACCTGGACTACCCAGGTGGGGCTCAAATGTCACCCCACTGTCCTACTGAAGGCTGAGTCAACTGGGTCACAGGTGTGAATGAAGGGTCTACAGGAGAAGAGAAGCCATAAACCAAAGGTCTACTAGCCTACAGCCCTGCTAGTAGCTACATCATGGACTCTCCCTGCAGAAGCAGGCAGCAGAGGCCCCAAAGTCAGTGCCTGATGAAGCCATAGCAAAAAAAAAAAAAATCATTCTTTCAAACCCTAGCTAAAGAACTATAGAAGGTCACAGACTGTAGAACTATACAATGGCCAGGTTGCTAGTTAGGACCTAAAGATACTAAAATTCCACACTATTAGAATGAAGTTTAAGAACTTCTGATATTAAAAGAAGCATTTAGGATTTCCAGAGAAAGTCAGACATCTTGAAAGCAAGATGCAAATGTCCTCAGTTAGCAGTCCATTGTCTCTGCAAGTGTTTTTATTCCTGGGTAGGAAGAAGTAGGTGAGTCTGGATGGATTCTCCAGGGTACCATCCATCTTCCTTGGTGGGGGCAAAAGAGAAGATTTCTTGGAACCTTTTTATTCCCTGTGAACGTTCAGTAATCCAGAAACCTAACGGTTTCCAAGGAAAAGCCTATAGTGTTGTGCAAATCCTGCCCCATGCCTATGGTCCACGAGGCAACCATGCCCTCTTGAACAGGTCCACACTCAGCTTTTATTTGTCTGAATTCCTCATCCAGCTGACTTTAGTATCTGCTTCTCAGGAAGCAGAGATGGAGACAAATTTCCCAGGAGACACAAGCCACTAAGGTTTACATTAATATCTTGGCTGTGGTTTCAGACCCCTGATGGATCTAAGGTTAATTTGCAGCTTAACTTATGCTGCTTTTGCATGGGAGAGAGCAATGTTCTTGTGCCCAGCACTCTTACGACTTACCCTCTGGATAGCATCTTTCACATCACCTCCATCTTAAACTGCAAGATGAGTTTGTCAGTCAGCTTTCCCTGCCTATGACAAAATATCTGAGATAATCAGCCTTCCTTCAAGAAGGCTTACATTCTAAGAGGTGTCAGCAGTTATCCCATGGCTGTTGTTCTGCTCTGGCATTCTGACAAGAATGTGTGGCAGAGCAGGGTGTCCTGTCTACCTGACAGACAAGAAGCAAGGGAAGGGACTAGCAACCTTCCACTAGGCTAGGCTGCACACACCCTAAGGCTCTGCCATCCCCAAATTAGGCCATGGGCAGGAGACCGAATTTAATATCTAGGTCTTCAGGTATTATTTAAGATTCAAACTAGTGTACTTATCAGTATTGGATATAAATCCTCTAAAGAAGCACCAAAACAGTTTCTTGGTAAATGCTATCTAGTTTAAACAAGTCACTACATAAGGCCTCAAAAAGGGTTTTGAATAATAAAGGCAAGAATTGTCATAGGAGGTTGGTTAATTGGTTGGTTTCATTTCTGTTTACACATAAAGAGTGCAAGGGGTGTGATCACATGTGACAACTGCTGGCACAATCCCCTTACACTTTTCACTGATTGTCCTTGAAACTGTTCCCATCTCATAAGAGCAGAAAACCTCTGACCTTCTTCTGATCCCTGAGTCATTTATTCAAGGTGTATGTCCACCATATAGTAAAGGGATGCCCTTGCACTGAATAGGCCCTGTAGGTCAATGCCAATAAACCTGCCTCCACAGAGACAGGAGATCCTCAGGACTGGGGAAGAGCTGGCTTGCAGCTTTCTGCTCTAAATAAATTTGTGTCAATTATCAACAAATGTCAACTTTACACTGGATGCACAATAAGTGGATTATTTTAAGCTTTGTGAGAATTGTTCTATATTTAAAAAAAAAACAGAAAAAAATGAGCAAAGTCATTGCAGACAATGATAGAATTTCTCAATCTACAAAGCTCTTTAAGTGAAAATAACTGCCTATAAAAAGAACTCAGCAGTCCAAGGGCATCTTCCTTTGGCTTCTACCTGTTCTTGAAAACACTTTGCTCTCATTTGAGAAAACAGCAAATGAGGTTAATTAGTACCAATGAGGACAGAAAGCAGTACCTGAAGTAACCACACTAATGATAATCTATTTACTACCAGCCACTAATTACATGAATTAGGCTAGACTACAAAGTTTAATAAATTAGAATCTTATCAAATGGGGCCTCTTTTTAGATGAAACAAAGACATGACCTAAGACCAAGAAGTAAGCTTAGAAAAGAGACTATTACCACCCAGGAGATGAGGATGTGGGCTTCTTAAGAGAGAGTCGCCATGAAGGGATGTACCTTACTGGAATGACTACATGCTGATGTCCTTCTTAGCTCTGAGGATGAGGAGTTCCTGTTAGGTGAATTCTTTAAGTCACTTCTTCATGGTGAAGTAACTCTATTCTTCTCTTATGTGCTGTATAATTTGGCAGAAGCTAGATGCACAGTCCTGTGTGGAGTTGGGTTCTGTCTCCTCAAAGATCTATCCTCAAAATTTTAACACCAAGACAGCTGCAGTGTCTGCTCTGAGGCAACTTTTAGCCTTTCCACCACAGCCAGTACTACTGACTAAGCTCATGCTTTGTTATCTTTTCAAGATATTAGGAATAATTTATTGATATTATAAAGCTAAGATGAAAATCATGTGCATACAGAATTTGGTTACCTACTAAGACATATTTTGGGAGAAGTGGCTTGGGGTTGTATTATAGCCCCAAGGACCTAAACATTTGGTTAGTTGATGGTGATAAAGAAAGGTTCAGTTTGAAGTCTCAAAAATGAGAACAAGACCTTTTTAGTCTGAATGTTTCAGAGTCATTTCCTTGGGGGTCTGATATCAGTGATAATTTGTTCCAAAATAGTCAGGACAACTCAATATTAATCTGATTCAGGGCTGACTGTGCCTTGCCAAGTGGGACTCTTTACCTATATTTGTGGAATGTGACCTGCATATGTGGTGATGATTGAGACAAAGAAGTCCAGTTAAAGGTGTTCAAGGCTCACAGTGTGAGGGGACAAAAATAAATTCACAGAAAATGCTGCAGACAAAAAGTAGGAATATCACATAATGTATTGATCATAGAAAGCATGACCTCACTGCTTGCAATGATGACATCCTAATCTGAAAACCTTCATGACCAAGGCTGGCTGATTCTCACTGCATCAAGAGATCTGACCAGCACTTCATTCCTGGATTATAACTGACCTGAGTAGTTCTTCTGTGCCATAAATCACGTATTGACTTAATAATAAATAGCTTTATTAAAAGAAGACCTTCATGCTGAAATTCCATGCCTAGTTTTTACTTACTTTTTAAACAATGACTTCACAATTTCATTTTATTCTTGAGGTGTAGCTGTGTCCTCCAAGTTGGATATAACCACCATTGTCTTGAAGAATAGCCATGTTGACCTACACACAAGCCTTACAAGATCAAACCAGTTAACATTCCCTGTGATACGGGACAGGGTCACAGACTCCCAAGGGTCCAGAGGTCCTCATTAAATCCTCCTGAGTCTTTTTCCTCCTTGAGGTTTCAACTGTCATTTTACAAACAGTTGTCTAAGAGAGATACCTTGGTAACACAGCTCCCTGGGAGTCACCCCAGCCCTTGTAAGAGACTCCAGGAAAGTCATTGTTTCACCACAGGAGACTTGGACATTCTTTTCTTTGCTCTGCCATTGTTCTCTGAACTTGGAGAGACCAAATGTTTCTCTCTCTCCTCAGGAAAAGCTGTGATGTTCTCACTGTGTGCCCTCAAAAGAGCATTGTTTAATAGTGAACATGTAACTTCTTAGGAATAGTCAACACATTTTTAACTATTTGCTTTAAGTGTTTGCTCACACAGAAATATTTCATAAATTGCAATTGGAATAAATTAAATCACAATATTTCACTGAATAAGAACAATTGTTCATGTTCTGTTATCTTGCCTTGTTTTCTAATTTATAGAATAAAACATTTATCTACTTGAAAATTTTCTGTGAGGTTTAATAAATTGCTGTTATCCCCTAGGTAAAATATACCTTCCCAGGATTTATACTTGTTGTTTAGAAAATAAGAGACTGTGCAGTTCATGTCTAGAAAATGCATCCTACACACATTCAATGAGAAATCATTACTTCAAAAGGTAAAAAGACTCTTTTCAGTTAATGATATAGCCCTAAACATATTGTGATGTTCACTGTAGCAGACCCTCATGAGAAATCCCAAATTCTGTATATTTACAAAAGAAAAGTCCATCCCACAAATAAGTTTACAACATGGCTGTAAACAAGAAACTATCTCTCAGTTGCTTCAACTTCCTTAAGAACTCAGGAAACCAGAGAATCCCATTAGGAGTTAGAGATGTGTGTCTTTGCTGTACCTGTGTGCCCTTGCTTCCTGTGTCCACCAGCCTCATCAGACCATATTCCTCCCTCCTCCATGTCCATTTGCTTTCTACCTGCTGCAGCCATCCTTCACTTTCTGGGGGAGCTCCTCAGGCATTCACAGAGGCCCAGGGTCTTCTCTCTTCATGCACCTTGCTCTGTCTGCACCAGTGAGTATGACAGGTTCATATATACAGCCCTCTTCTTCCTGCAAACTCTCTGTCTTCTTATGAAGTCACTGGATTATCAATGTCTCTCTTCTGGCTTCTGCTGAATTAAGTGAATTCGTTTCTATCCCATCTCCCTCCGCAACACCCTCACTCATCCTTTCCTACTCAGATTTGTGCTGTGCTGTCTAGACCCACACCCCTAACAATTTAGTGAGATTTACCTTTTAGCAACTCATTTACCAAGCCTGGAATTTGATATCTTTGCCAAAGTACAGACCTGATGATATAATCTCTTCTCCTTCTGAGTGACTATCAGAAATGCTTCCTTTATATCTGTAAAGTAAGTTGAAATTATAATGTGGGCATTGCTAGCCTTTGAGAATAGTATTGATATAGACTGAATAGTGGTCAGATTTGGAAAGAACAGATGAGAAATAGATGGTTGATAGGTAAATATTAGATAATAGAGATATATAGATTTAGATAGATTGATTAGAGATAGATAGTTGGGTAGATTACATGATACATGGATATAGATAGATGATAGAAAGATAGACAGATGATAGAGTTTTGTTGATACCATATACCAAATTCATTTTTTAAGATTTATTGATTTATCATGTACACAGTGTTCTGCTTGCATGTACTCCTGCAGGCCATAAGAGGGCACCAGATCTCATTACAGATGGTTGTGAGCCACCATATGGGTACTAGGAATTGAACTCAGGACCTCTGGAAGAGCAGTTAGTGCTCTTAAGAGCTAAACCATCTCTCCAGCCCCTAAATTCTTTAAAATCTTCTTTTGCCATTATCTCTTGATCTGTCTAATCTTAAATTCAAATTTTCCTTTTGTCCCTTTCTCCATAATCCCCAGTCACACCTTTAATGTTAACTCTAGAAAGCTGCCCTCGGATTTTCTATGAGACCTCATGCGATTCAGAAGCAGCAGTTGTCTGTTGCAGATTTTGCTATGGCTCATCCCAAAGGACTCTCATCTTTTTATAGTAGGGACCTCTGTTCCCAGCAGACTGATTGACAGATAGAGAACAATAAACATGGGCTAAGGTCATCTGAAGCATCCATTTGGAAGTGGCTTTTGTGCTAGGTACCAAGGGAAGAAGAAACAGATGAAACACAGTGTAGAATAAAGAGCCCTTGCTGTTAGGCAGCTGGCCAGCTCTAAAGCAGGAGACAATTATTAGTAAGTGCCATTGCGACATTTGGCCATCAGTCAAGGAGTGTTTAATGATTTGAATCGCTGCTCTGGAAAGCTTAATTGCCAAAGAGGCCTATGGAGCCCTCTCTCACAGTGACCTCATCTCTTCCTTTCCCATTCCTAGAAAGATGAGCAAAAGAATCAAAGAACAGAAGTTCTGCCTGACAAGGGCTTGGCTTTCAGGGGATGAATAGCCTCATCAGGTGCCAAGGGAATACTTGGCTACAGAGTGTGACTTTAGCACACCAAAGACAACCTCAATTGAATCTCCATAACGCTACACAGGTGCATGCTCACTCCATATATAGCCATGCACTCACATTCTCAAAGGTGTTCATGCTCCCACATGCCTCCACACCTGTGTACACATTCTCCATACACACCATGCACATTCCCACCTGACTCTTTTCATGTTACAGACAATCATATCTTGTGCACACATATGTATAAGCATGCATAAGACATATGCTTGCACACATACAAAAACACATTCACATATAATTGTAATACTTATATACACATAGACATATTTACACAAGCAGATGTAAATATGCATACACATCCCTGCCTCTAGATAATATAGATTCAATCTTTATTCTTCCTTCACGAGTGAAAAATCAGCTTATTCCAGAAAGTGAAACTGAAGACAAGTGTGATAAACTCCATTTCTGATAGTTTCTTGCTGAGACATGAACTATTTCCATCCCACAACCAACTGAGAGTCTCCAGGAGTGTCAGTTTTCACAGAGCCCTGTCTCTAGTGAGATGCCATTAGGAGGAGGCTGCCTGCATAATTACGCCTCTCTGGAATCCACAACAGGAAGATGTCACCACTCATTAGTGATAAAAATGAGCCATACAATTAATGCTGCAGGTTAACTGTGGCTGTGTGCCAACATTTTATAGCATCTCCATCCAAGCTGCTGGCGATGGTAACACTCTTGCACACATACCCTGTGACTGTGCCAGGTGAATCCCCAAGCTCAGAGTTGGCATGAACTTCAGGAGAACTCAGTGACCCATCCTTGATGCTCATACTCGCCATGACTGCCTGTGGACACACCACTGCTAGCATTTGGGACTCTTGGAACTTCAGCAAAAAGCACATTTCCCTGAGAGTATGGTTTCTATATCCCCACTGGCATCCCGAGACAGAGTTCATAGTAAGACTATAGGGTTGGCTTCTCAGCAGCTGCCCATCCATCTACCCAATGAATGACACTAGCTCTTTTCGATGAAACCCATAAGTTCACATCTTTATTTCTGCAACTGAATCTGTTCCTTGTTTTCCTCTCCTGCAAATAATAGGAATGAGCCCATATTGGGGAAAAGCCATGGTGTGACAGTCAAAGCCACAGCACTGAGATTTCTTCCTTCATTTCTCCCCCGGTTTGTGGTCTTTTCCAGGACACTTTTATGGTTCTTCATCATTTATACCTCTGCTACAATGTGATAAATATGGTATCATAAAGTAACATTGCATCTTTTTCAAATAGAGTGGACCCTTTAGAACCATGGAGTCAATTAACCATGAGTACAAAACACTCGGGATGAGCCTTGTGGACTGCCCACATATAGATTTTTATCATGTTTGCTGTTCCTTAGACTATATAAGCAATAACACCCACATGATGAGATATACTCCAAGTAACTGAGAGATTATTTAAAATCTGTGAAGATTTTTTGGTTTATATGAAAATGTTTGATCACTTCATGTAAAGAATTTGAGAATATGAACATTTTGGAATCTCAGGGCCAAGATATCCTGGAACAAGTTTCTTACAGAAACCTAGGTATTATGGTGGCATATTGTACAGTTAATAAAATCAGCCTGGAATATCAGAGAATATAATTACCCACAGTCAAGTCATAAAAATCAGATAGTAGTGACTCATGTCTTTAATTCTATCATTTGGGATGACCAAATAGTGACCTAGGCCTTTAATCCCATCCCTCAGGAGACAAAGATCTTTCTGGATTTCTGGGAGTGCAAGACATAACAGTTAAGCAGTAATAGCTCACACCTTTAATTCTAACTCAAGGATTATGATGCAGACTTGAAACCAGAAGTGAAACAACTGGGTGGTGAAGATATTTAAGGAAGAAGGGGGCAGAGATTCAAGCATTCTGAAGGAGCAACCAGCCAGGCTGAGGACTCTTGAAGACAGCATTTACCCTGTTCAGCCTGAGAAGTTGGTTGGGTGAGATTTGACTGTGGTCTGTTTCCTCTCTCTGATATTCCAGCTTTTCCCCAGTATCTGTCTCTGAGTTTTCATTATATCCTAACTAGAATCTGTGCAATAAGGTATGATGGTTGATGACAAGAATTATTATTTACAATGAATCAAACATCAATCCTAAATCTTCATTTGAAGGATGCAAAAGCAAAATGTCTTAAAATTCAGAGCAAATCTCAATTAAAAAGAAAGCTGGATGTAGTAAGTCAGGTTTCTAGTCCTAGCACTTGGGAGGCTGAAGCAGAAGAATTACTTCAAGTTCCTCAGCCACATGAGTTTCCAGCTTTCTTGAAATACAGATTGGGACTTTGTCTCAAAAAAAAAAATAGGTAGATAGGTAGATAGACGAATAAATGATGGATGAATAGATAGATAGATGGATGGATGGATAGATAGATAGATAGATAAGACAGATGAAGAATGAATGAGTGGCTGGATGGAATCATCCAGATTTTCTGAATAGAATCTTCTAGAGAACATGAATACATTAATAAAGTAAACCATAGACTGAGCATTCTCTATCTAAAAGTATGAATACCGGGGACCTGTGCTCTCTGCGGCGTCCCAGCGCACTCTGGAGCAGGGGCAGCTGAACTCTGCACCTGGCCACACCCACAGCTCCTGCAGCTGCTGAGGGTATCTGCAAGGATCCCTACCGCGACCCCGAACTGAGTGAACTGAGCAAACCAACTGCAGGGGTCTCTGAGGGGCGGTTTCGAACCCTGACCAGAGAGGTGACAGGAGACACACAAACCAAAGTGCCACAACTGATCAGGACCCATCTAATCGTGAATCACTGAACCCATGGGCAACGTCAGTGCAAGAAATTACATAATAATACAAAAGGCAATATGGTAACTCCAGAAGGGAGTGGCGATTTTACAAATACAAGACCTGAACTGAGCAATGAAGAGGAAACAGAAGGAAGCAACACCAAAAATTCCTTTTTGATGATCATCGAAGCTCTCAAAGAAGATATGAAAAAAAGCCTCGAAGCTCTCAAAGAAGATACGAAAAAAAGCCTTAAAGAAATAGAAGAAAATACAAACAAAAAATTGGAAGAGATG
>PVIH01006018.1:0-80734 GCA_004025045.1 Sigmodon hispidus
AAAAGAAAAAAAAAAAAAAAAAAAAAAAAAAAAAAAAAAAAAAAAAATAAAAAAAAAAAAAAAAAAAAAAAAAAAAAAAAAAAAAAAAAAAAAAAAAAAAAAAAAAAATTTCAGTTTAGTAGATACTTATCCCTACCAGGTTGTAGGAGGACTGCATGAAAATGGAAGGTGTATAGAAACTGCTAGGTGTCTCACATGAATTTATTGACTTAGGACAACTTATTCTTCCACACAATCAGATGTCACATTTTGTATAACTACATGCCCTGCCATTGCCTCCCTGACACAAAAATCTTTGAAATATTTCTTTTCCAGTTGGGACTCACTTGCTTGGTTCTTGACTGTGCTTCCAAAGACTGGCTGTAAAGCTCATGGCGGTTTTCATTCCTTGATCAAATTCGTGAGGGGAGATGAGGAAATAAATTCCTAGCTCTGTAGACATCATGAAGCAAAAAGTCTGTACTAAACCAATTTAAAATAAATTAGCTGAGAATAAGGCAGGTGCCGCCTGACACAGTATGGGAAGTTGTCCTTTAATTCAATCTGCAGAGAGCAGGAAAATAAGCAAATCAGAAAGTTACTGGGGATATCTGGATACTACAGATCCTAAGATGGCCATCTGAGAGACTGCCACCGACTCTGGGTCACTGGGTAGATTTGCAATATCAGCATAGAACCCTGACTCTGACTGGCCAGTCTTCCATGGTTGTGAGAGCGTTGGAAGAAATTTATAGCTGGCAAATTACAAAAGCAGCTCTAATTAGCCCCTTGAGATGATTGCATAAGAACTACTGAGAACACTGCCAACTTCCATTTCTTCTCTTCCCCTGATTTTATATGAGAACCTGGTAATGAATGTTTTTCAACAATAGGAGCTGAGAGACCTTCACTCTAATGGCACTCCTGAGGAGCAGCCTCTTTTATTTGCAATATTGCAAAGATCAATGGGATGTATTGCTAATCCTAAGGACATCATGGTTTGGGTCAGAAAAGGACGGAAAAGAAGGACTGTCCATTAGCTACCAGCTCTCTCACTATGTCAGGCATCGAGCATTGACTGGTTTTGGATTTCTTTCTTTCTTTCCTTTTAGGTTTTTTGAGACAGGGTTTCCCTGTGTAGCCCTGGTTGTCCTGGAACTTGCTCTGTAGATCAGGCTGGAGCTTAAGAGATTTGTCCATTTCAAACATAAGTGTTTTCCTGATTGCTTATTTATTTTCATAGTGTGTGTGTGTGTGTGTGTGTGTGTGTGTGTGTGTGTGTGTGTGTGTGTGTGCATGCTAGGCTAGAGAGCAACCCTGAGTGTCATTCCTCAAGAGCTGTCTACCTTAATTTTTGAGACCAGGTCTCTCTCCGAGGGGGAGGGGGAGGCTTGGCTGGTTGGCCAGTGAGTCCCAGGGACCCAGTTGTTTTCACTGCCCATCTCTCCCTCCTTAGTGCTGGGATTACATGGTCTCACACTGTGCCCTGCCTGAGAAACAAACAGAATGTGTTCTGGGGGATAGAACCCAAGTCCTCATGCTCACAGGGCAAGCTTTTTATTGATTGATTTATCACCCCATACAGAAGCTCTTCTTTGACTGGTTACAATGTTTCTTTTAAAGTCTGGGCTGCTGTTGGCCAAATGGTCTTTTTGTTACACTTTTCCTGGGTCCTTGCAAAAAGTTACTCTGTCAGTTCATTCTCTAGTTGAATTTTGGAGACAGGCTCGGAAATCTCTCCCGCCCTCCCCCACCCACCCAGATTTCCTCCATCTCACAGAGAACCTAATGTGGCTCTTTGTCTGTTTTAAACTCGTTACAGGGTCCGTTAGGTGCAATGTCAACTGTCTTCTCTGAAGCCAGGGGCCCAGAGAGCTGTTGGTCATGTCTATAAATCTAGAGCAATGGAGGATATTCAGTCTCATCTTCGTGTTATTTAAAAAAAAAAACTCAGAAGATGTTCAGGACAAAGCAATTCCAGGGAGGAATCCCATTCTTTGTTTTCCTCAAGTCTTGCTAAAAATGAATTTAACTATAAGTGGCCTCCCATGACAATGGCTGCTATGCAGAGTAAGGGCAGATCCCATCAGGAGGTTACCCAGCTCCACTGAACTGTTGGCAGAACCACTTGACTGCTTATTGAGATACTGAATGCCAGGCTTCCTTCTAGATCCTCTAAGTCACTGTATCTAGCAAAGGTTAGAATTTCTACCTTTGGACTAAGAAGTCCTGTGGTTCAGTAGATCTGTAACTGCCTGTGAAAACTGACAGAGCAGTTCTTACCAAGTGGTCTTGTGTAGGTTCCTGTAGACTGTGGGCCCCACATAAGATCCTGAGGATACATGTCTCCCTTTGTGCTGGAAAGAGCATCCCACTTCTCCCAGGATCTGTCTCTTCTCCTGTGGAGTAGAAAAGGGCACAGCAGTTGTTCTTGTGCCCCTAGGGCATCTAGTAGATGCTATTTTCTTTAGACATAAAAAGCAATCTGTTGAAGTCTCTTGATCCTCCAGTGGCACTCTGACAGGATGACATTAATACCTGCTATCACAGTCCCTAAGGGCTTCTCAGAGCCAAGCTCTGTTTCAGCCCAGTCCTTTAACCATATGTATTCTGCAAACAGTCACAGAATGTTCAAGCAAATTGCTGCTATCTTTGCTTGGCCAGTCGGAGTTTTTCTGAAAACCAAAGAAAAAGGAGAGGCATGAAATCGGAGAGGTATAATTGAGTGTTCTGGTTTTTAGCGGCCTTATTGCACAGCCATGAAAAGGAAGAGTTCTCTCCTGTCTTACTCGGGACTGGTTCAGCCTTACCTCACAGCCATGAAGAGGGAGAGTTCTCTCCTACCTTTCTAGGGATTGGTTCTCCTTCCTTCCACACTGGTAACTCTGTGGCATTTCCTGTAGAGCTCTATATTGGTTTGCTTCTGTTCTTCTTTCTAGGCTCTGAGAACAAGGTTCATATCTTATTCCTGTCTGGTTCTAGGGACTACTAGGGGTGTGACATACATACATACATACATACATACATACATACATATATATATATATATATATATATATATATATATATATAACACAACCTTTGTGTTCTAGCTTTATTTCCATGGCTGTAATAAAATACTCTGAGCTAAAAGCAACTGAGGGGAAAAAGGGACTTTCCTTGGCTTAGGATTTCAGGGTATAGTCCCATCCTTGAGGAGAAATCAAGGCAGGAATGCAAGTAGCTCATCACATTATATCCACAGTCAAAATCAGAGAGAAGCGAATCCACCCATTCATTCAGTGGGCTGCTTTGGGTTCATTTAGCTTTTTTCTGTCATATAGTTCAGGACCCTCTGTCTAGGGAATGGTGCTGCCCAAAAAGGATTGGGACTTCTTATATCAGATAACAATCAACACCCCCTTTCCTCACCAGACATGCTCACAGGTGACCTTCTCTAGGCAATTTCTTACTTGAAGCTCTCTTCTTAGATGATCCTGAGTTGTACTTAAAAAATCTTCACACTATGCAACTGTGAGAGGTTAACTGACCTCTGAACTGAAGGGGCATTGCTAGAATGGCCTAATTTGGGTGCCTAATCTAAACTATAAAGCATGTCTGGGTACCTGGAATCGGTTTTCCCCTGTGTTCCTCCCCATAGCTGTGTCCTTTCTAATGAAATAGAACCGGGTTCCATGGCCCCCAGTTGGGCTATTCTCTTTAGTATTTGTAGTGCAGAAGTTTTTTCTTGGCATAAGAGCTGGCATTTCTTGGATTCATTTCTCATATTTGGGGCCTTTTATGTTCTTCCCCTTCTGAGTCTACGCTATACTAATGACATACTAGACAAAAGAAACAGATCCGCATCCAAACTCCCCAGGACCTCGAGAAAGAAAAGTTTCCAATTAGCACCCTTTCCCTGGCAGCCAGACTTTATGACTAAAGAGCTTTATTGGCTTTGGAAAGTTTTAGAATTAAAACCAAGTGCTAAGAAAGGCCCAGGGGCAAGACCTTCTGAGCAGAGGCCAGGAAGGAGGGCAGAAGCAAACAGAGCCAAGGGAAGGCGTAGGAAGGGGGGGAGCAAGGGTGTGTGAAAGTAGCTTACGGGTCATCTGCTCTTCTGCCAATGGAGTCTGTAGTGAGCTGTGGTCTGGAAATGAGCAAATTCCAGGGGCCTGTCTCTTTTTTTTTTTTCTCTTGCATTGTAGAAATACCACTGAACAAACCAAGTAATTTGTAACTCCTGCCTCTATAAACTTATGTCATGGCCTAGACAGGCTCTGGAACATATGTAAAACAGTCATGGTGGTATGAAATGATGAACTGTAGCTGAGTCGGATGCCCAGAACAGGACTGCATCCTGCCTGTGCACTCACACGTTCCTCATGAGTGTAGTCTGTCTTCTCTAAGCCCCTTGCTGCTCTGTGTCACCCTTTGCTTTCTCATATTTGTGCTCTGGACATCTGCTTATCTCAGCCCACGATACCCTCCCCCCTTGGATAGGTGAGATTCTTAGAAGCAGAAATGGAGACAGATCCTTCTGAGTCTGAGGGAAAGCAGAGGCATGATTCATGGAAAATCTGATCTCAGTGGGTCATTTGGGAAGCCTTAGAGTCAAAAGTCATCCAGAGAGATGCTCCATTTTTCAATCTCCATCTATCTTTCATGTCATAGGACGCACAACACAATTCTGACTCATCAAATGGTGTTGTGTGTGATGAAGTCTTTTCATGGAAGAGAGTTATTTCAGTAACTCTAAGTGAGTGTGACTTCTTTGAGGGCAATCAGCAGACAATACATTTGCCTACAGATATCTCAGTGTGTTGTTGAGAAGGTCAGACCAGAGAGTTCTGTGTCAGCCACGAAGTGTGGTGTGAAAACCAGATCTTCCTTTTTCTGCTCTCTGACAACACACAGCAAAGTGACATGCAGACAACATGCAAACGTCCCTCCTGGCCCTGCCCTGCTGCTGGCACCCTGGACAGTTCCAACAGTGCTTTTGCTTTCTCATTGGGCAGAAATGCACCTATCAGTAACTTCTCTTGAGGCCCCTTCACCTCCTAGAGCAGGCTTCGCATTTCCTGACCGTCCTTATGAGCTGATGATTTTAGGGAGCTTGTCTGTCTTGTCTGCATTCTTGCTTCTTGCAGACAGTTGAAGCCAAGCCCTTGAAGTTCCTGGTTGGTCTCCCTCCATCCTCAGTTGTGGCCGGCCTCCTTCATTACTTAGATGAGGTGGCAAGAGAAAGAAGCTTCTTGTTTTATAAATTCCTGAGACTGTGCCCTTAGAGGGTTCTGAGGTCATTCATGGGATCTCATTTCTGTTTTTCCAGTTCTGCCAATGGAAAAGAAAATTGCTTAGAGGAACTTCACACATCTTAGTCATTTATCAGTGGTGATCAATGACACATGCCTTATTAACATAACTTTTCTATATACAGCATGATTGCATCAGGTAGAAAGAACATACCTTTTCCTTCTTGCCATCATAAGTCAGCACAATTAACTGACTTATGATGATTCCAGGCAAATCGTTCTGCTCTGGGGGAGAGCACTACAGTCCGGAAGGGGCAAAAAGAAGGGAGATGAACGTCGGTCCAGTAAACAGATGCCAGCTTGGGAGGTGGCTCAGTTGTAGGGCACTTGACATACAAGCATGGGGTCCCTAGTTCAATCCCTCAGCACTCACACACAAAACCAGGCATGGCAGTTACACTTGTGATCTCAGAGCTGAGGAGGCAAAGGAGGCTCCCTGGGGCTAAGCAGCCAACAGTTTGGCCAGCTTAACAAGCTGCAGGACAACCAAAGAGATCTGTCTCAAAGAGCAAGTTGGATGGCACCTGAGGAATGTCACTCAATGTTGTCTCTGATATCCACACACACATATGCGCATGCATCCAGAGAGAGAGAGAGAGAGAGAGAGAGAGAGAGAGAGAGAGAGAGAGAGAGAGAGAGAGCGCTAAAGTGTCCCAGAACGATAAGGTGTGCTGATGTTTGATATCTGATTGGAAATGCCAGGGGAGAGGTCCTTTACATCAAGGATGGCCTCTAGAGGGTGTAAGAATTCTGATGTGATGGGTGGGAGAAGGAGTCTGGGACAGGAACCACACAGCATCCTAGGCAATAGGATTACCAGGAGGCCACAGGATCCTGAGAGCCCAAGATGGATCCCAGCAAAGACAATAATCTTCACTTGTGCTTGAGGTTCCAGTGAATTGGTGGCTGAAAGTATTCAGTATTTTGGTAGCAGTGAGGTCGCTTGGAGGTTACCATGTATTCTTCCAGCTTCCGGAGCTGTAGAAGACGACATGGTGTGAACTGAGGTGTGTGTAGGAGGGAAGCATATGGAGAATGTAGGATGGATAACTGTCTGGGAAGTCTGGGTCTGAGGAGGAGGAGAGAGCTGTAACTGCAGGAAACGTGGGGTGGTGGGAAGATATTTTTAAAGCAGGGAAGGCTTGAGTCTGTTTTTGAGGGATGTGATGGGAAACAAAGCATAACTAGATAGCAGAAAGATGGATGACCTGACCACTGAGGGGCAGCAGGAAAGAGACCTTGGACCCAAGAGGAAGGACACTTCTCAAATGTCATCTCAAGGGTATGCATGACTTCAAAAACTACACACTTATTTACCAAGCCAGTGTGTATTCCCTCCCTCATTCATGATCCACTGCAAGCTTTCCTCTAGACCTGAGCTCTAAAGAATGACAAGTATGTGCAATTGTGCAAGAGGGTACATGTGTATCCCAGCTCCTACTGATACTTCCTACGTGTTCAGACCCTCTCATTGTACAGTGTCTGCCCTAGACCCCCATACGCTTGTTTATTTTTTAGAGCATCTGTCCTTTTTGGTCTCGTAGGCATTCCTCATGCTGGACCAGAGCCCATTCTCTCTAATTTCCTGAGGGACTCAACTGGATAAGCTGCAATTGCAGGGCATATAATAGCCTTTCATGATCTTGTCTAGTTTAGAGTCTTCAGTCTCTGGGTGCAGAATAGGTAAATATTCTCTTCTGTAGTGGCCATGGTTAATGTTCTTAAGAGTAGTGAGTGTGTGTGTATGTGTGTGTGTATGTGCATGCACGTGTTCATGTGTGTTAGTACTGATACACACATGCCATGGTGCTTGATGTGGGTGTTCGGTGTTGGGCTAGCTGCTCCATGGTGCTTGATATCTACTGCTGGTGTTGGGCTAGCTGCTCCATGGACCTCAGAGAGTCTCCTGCCAGAGGAGCTGTGGAATTCCCAATACTTAACAGAGCTGTGTCTACCTTCTGTGTCTATTCTGGCATCTAAACTCATGTCCTCACACTTGCGAGCTGTCCCTGTAGCCCCCAGTGTTCTTCCTCTTATAGATCAAGCTGCTCTCTTATTCACCCAGCTTGCAGAAATACCTAAGTAGCCCTCTTCCTCATCCATGCTAAATGACCAACTGCCACTTAATAGAACTTCAAGATTTTGAAAGATAATTGCATTTTTTAATCATTAATAAAATTGGCAATGACTACTGTGCCATATTTTCCAAAATTTTAGAATCATTGTCAACATCATCATTACCATTTCAATTTTGAGAGAGAGTCCATGTTTCCCCAGCTGCCATCAAATTTACCACGTAGCCAGGAATGGCCTTTAAGCTTCTGATCCCTTTGCCTCTGGAGTCCTGCTGCAGACACGTGTCACCACACCCATTGTATGTGATGCTGAGCATTACACCTCAACTGAGCTATGTCTCCAGTTCCAAAGAATAATTTTTAAAACATCAATTAGAGCTAAATTTTAATCTCTTATGTGCATAACTAATTTTTCAAAGATCTTAAGACAGAAGCCCACGTTTTTTTTTAAATATCAAGAAACTGCAAGTCAATAAACACTTTATTCCCATGTTACCCCACACTCATCCCACCCAGTGACAATGAAATACACACCGACAAGAGCAATAATAAAAATAATAACATTATCGCAGGATCAATGTCTATTTCTGGCTTCATAAATAAAGGACTCGGCTTCCATTGATGTTTAATTTTTGTAAATGCCTCTGGAAATTTAAGTATGGTAAGAAAACATTAGCCTGAGATAATGTTCAATTTCTCCCAGCATAAGCTTTTAAACCTTGGACATGTGCAGTTTTCAGTGTGGGAGAAATTCAGAGCAGATCTCTCTTACAGCAACTGTGACAGGTTCCTTTGAAATGGGCTAGTGTAATGTTACAGGTCCAGAGGCAGGAAGGTAGAAATCACTGCAGTAACAGAGGTGGAGAACTCTGGAAGCCTGCAGCCTCATATCTGTGGCACAAGGTACTCTTTGTATCCGTGATGATGGGGCATCTATATGCCACATACCATGTTCAGAAAGACCAAGGCTTGTGTACAAAAGTGGTGGCTGCTTGTCTCTGTTGGGCATTGTGATAGGCTGTTGTTTTTTTCTCCTATACAGTTGCTCTGGCACTGACTTAGCTCCTTGGAGCAGTATTATCAGCTCCTAGGTTGAGTAATAGATGAACTCCTGCTAGCTCTGCCCTAGCTGTGAAGGTAGAAAGTGTTGACACCATAGAGATAGATCAGAGTGGAGAAAAGGAGCCGGAGATCTGCTCTGCTGTCATCCCTCAGTGTTCCCAGTTGGAGCTGAAAAGCTCATCTTGTTCTTCAGAACAAACTTGTTAGAAGGCAAGAAAGGTATGTCTTTAGTGTGTTGGACTCACAGAAGCACCCCCTCCCCACACACACATCAGATTAATGAGTGCTTGCCTCAAATGCTGTCTTTCGGGCTATAGTGTACTTATCTGATTCTGAAGGTCTGAGAGTGTGGGTATAGGAATGTCAATTTATAACCAGTGTCATATGGTGTTGACACTGGATGCCAGGAGACCATCCTTTGAGAACCATAAGTCTGGAGTCTCTTGACCCAGAAGCTGGACTGTCATAGGCCAACAGATGCATCCTTCTATAGCCATGGGCTCAAGGAGGGCTGGACATTCTCCACATGCTGAAAGGAAGCCTGTGATTTTGTGTGTGGTTGGATGGGTATCTGTTCATGTGGATGCACAGATATAAGTGTGAAGGCTAGAGGTTATTTGTCAGTCAGTATCCATGTTTCTTGAGACAGGGTCTCCCACTTTTACTCAGGACTCACTGATTTGGGTAGATTGGCAAGCCCCTACGGCCCTCCTGTCTCAGCCTCCCCAGTGCTGGAATTGGAAGCATGTACTACTACAGCGAGCTAAGTGGGTTCTGGGAACAAACTCAGGTTCTCATGATTGCACATAGTTGCACAGTGAGCACATTACTAAGGCTGTTTCCTCAGCTCCCTTCTTCTTTGCTTTGTGGTTGATGAACGCCAGTCACCTATGTATTTACTCTGTGAAATCTACCTCTTTATGCTTTGGAGAGTAAGCTCTATTTCTGCTATTCCAGAGCCACCAGGGCTTGTAAAGACATGGATGATCTTTCCTTTCCTGACCTCTGCCTGCAAGTATTTTTAACTGCAGAGGAAAGAGTCAGTTCCTGGGAGCCAGGAAAATCTGAGACTTTTCTGAGGTCTCCACAGCTGGGTTCTCATTTGTTATAGGCATAGGTTTGTGTCATTCCGGTCCAGCTGTGATAGGACATGCTGATTCCCCTCCAATTCCATCCAAGCTAAGAGCCCACACTCCCAGAGCTTCCTGTCAGAACCAGGAGAAGGAATTTGGACATCTGAGAGCAGGGCAGGAACATGAAGTTCTGATGGTCTTAGATTGGTGTGGCTGCTCCAAGATTGAGATGGGGAGAGGGGTACCGAGGGCTTGCTTTTCAGTTCAGAAATTCAGAAGTTCAGAAATCTGAACTTCTTGCTCTGCCCTGATACATATATCTCATGAGAAGCCCAGATGGCATTCAGAATGAAGTTCCAATTTCACCCATGTAAAATGTCTAGAGAACATCTAGACTCTTGACTGCTTATTCCATCAGCACATCTTTGCTTATATTATATTTTATATAAGAGGTGTAAAGTACCAGTGTTAGGGTTTGCAAGCCATTGTCTTGCATCTCCTGCCCAATCTAGTATCCATCCAGTGTCTGTCCCCTGGCTGCTAGTGCTCCTTGACATATCCATTCTCTCGGTTCCCTGGTCCTTTCTGAGGAAATCTGTCATGCAAACATCTTTCTTTCCAGCCTCTGACTTTTTTCTTTTATAAGACAAAGTTTCATATATCTGAGGATGCAACTAAGCATGCTATAATATCAAAGGATGACCTTGAACTCCTGGTCCTCCCTGTCTCTATCTCCTGAATACTGGGAACTAAGACTAAAGAATACACACTACCTTGCTCAGTATATGCAGTGCTGGGAATTGAACCTAAGGCTTCATGAATGCTAAGGCAAGCATTCTGCCAACCAAGCCATAACTCCAGGCTTTGGGGTTTGAGTAGAGTTATATAAGCTATCTTGGAGTCCAGGGAGAATGTATACAGCTGTTTCTTTCCTAGGCAACCTGCATCTAGGCCACACGAGTCTTTTCCTGCTCAGTTTTGTGTCAGTATCATGCATAGGATACATATAAGGCACCGTTCAGTTACCTTCAGCAGAGAAAACTGTCACAGAGCAAAGAGATGGGCTGACCAGCCTGTAGGTCAGCAACAAAATATGACCAGCTCTCCCAAATCTCCAAATGTTCCTCCATTATTTCCATGTTACCGGGGGCTACTGTTGACTTAACCTCAAAAGCTGTGGATGGCGACTGTCTCAGATGCTGTGTGTATGGAGTTGTTCAATGGCTGCATCTCTTGCTGAAGTGTGTATAAAGCTCCCTCATGTTGACCCATGTCCTTTCAGTCAGTTCCATGTCACTGCTATGTCTCCCTCTCAGTTCCCTCTCTGTACAATGAACATAGCTCATTTTATTCATTCTCCTCTTGATGGAAATTTGGATTATTATCAACTTGAGTTGATGACAAATTTTGCTGTGATTAAAAGTCTTTTACACACGTTTTGGTACACACAATCCCCTTTCTGCTGTTTTACTGCTTGTGAGAGGAACTGGCATTCCCAGATTGGCAGATATCCAGCTTCAGTAGACACTGTTTCTAAAGTTGATTTGCTAATTCATATCCCCCCAGGAGAAGCTCAAGAGCTCCAGTTGCAGGTATAATGTACCAGGATTATTCTCCAGAAACCACACAGATAAACATTGGAATTATAAACTTTCTGTTACTTCTGGCATGGTTGCTCTCCTGGTTTGCTTTTCTGTTGCTGTGATTAAACACCATGACCATAAGCAACTCAGGGGTCAGGAAGGAGTTTATTTGGCTTACACCTCCATGTCATAGTCTGCCACTGAGGGAAGCGATGGTGGGAATTCAAGCAGGAACCTAGAAGCAGGAACTGACCATGGAGGAATACTGTTCACTCGTTTGCTCCCCTTGGCTTTCTTACCTACCTTTCTCATACAGCCCAGGCCCATCCGTCCAGAGATGGTATTCCCTACAATGGGCTGGGCCCAACTATATCAACTAGCAATCAGGAAAATGCCCAGACATGCCCAATCTGATGGCAGCAATTCCTCAGTGGACCTTTCTCTTCTCAGGTGGGTTGAGTTGACAACCAAGATTAGTTTACACAATTAGGTATTAGTTGTTCCTGAAAGGCCCATATGTTAAAGGTTTAGTGTTTTGGAATAATCTTTTTGTATACTGGGAAGATGTGTTGCTCTTATTTGTTTAATAAAGAGCTAACTGGCCAATCCATAGGCAGGAAGAGGTTGTGGGGGAGTCAGACTGATAGAATGCTGAGAAGAAGGGCAGAGTTGCTAACCAGACACAGAGAGAGCAGAATGTGTAGAAAATGAGGTAATAAGCCATGAGCCATGTAGCAGCACATAAATGAATAGAAATGGGTTAATTTAAGTTGTAAAAGCTAGTTAGTAACAAGCCTAAGCTATCAGCCTATCATTTATAATTAATCATAAGTCTTTGTGTTGTTATTTGGGAGCTGGCTTTCAGGACAGAGAAAGTTGGCAGCTTAGGCTCTAGCCTGTGGGCCCTTTAGGACAGTGCTTCTCAACCATCCTAATTCTGTGAGTCCTTAAAATACTTCCTCATGTAGTGATAACCTCAATCATAAAATTATTTCTGTTGCTACTTTGTAACTAATTTTTACTATGCTTCTGAATTATAATAAATATCTGTGTTTTCAGATGATCTTAGGTGACCCCTGTGAAAGGGTCATTTGACTCCAGAGTGGTCCGGAACCCCTGCTTTAGGAGGTAGGTCCTGGTGGGAAGAGGTTAGAGTCCTGGGGCACTGATCCTTCCCTTTGTGTCTCTTTTTCCTCTTGGATACCATGGGATGTGAAGGTTTTTCTCTACCATCTGCTCCTCACCATGATGTTCTGCTTGGCCTCAAGCCCAAAGCAATAGGCCAGCTGATCATGGACTGAAACTCTGAGGCAAACAACCCTGTCGTCATTTTAAGTACATCTCAAGTGTTCTATCCTAATGACAGCTGGCAAGCACATCTTCCCTCACATCCAAACCATGCCTAACTCTGTGCTTTTGTTTCCTGTTGTCTTTATGGAGTACTACAGAAGTATCTAGATTGTTCCATTAAACTCCCTCATCTAATGAAAACAGGAAACAAAGCTAAATAGGTGAGGAAGACTTCATTCAAGACCATTTTAGTAGAAAAAAGGACGAAGAAGACTCTTCTGAGATGAAAGCGTGAAGCCTGGGGTGAGCCGGCAGCAGAGGACATGAGAACATTGGGGAAAGACATTTATGAAGTATAACATTGGCAAGCTTGTACAAAGGGAAGATTTACATTGGGGCTAAGAAAGAATTTATACTAGCAAGTCTTCTAAGGTGAAGCCTATAAGAAAAGAGAGCTAAAAAAAATCTATAGTTAGGCATAAGGCAGTTTAAATTTTTATCAACTCCTCACTAGCCACTGAATGAGCTGTAGACTCGGGTGACCTGGAACATCTTCATTCTTGTATTTAGATTTCTCTCTATGTGTTTTCTGATCTTCAGTAGGTGGATCACAGAGAGGATGTGAGAACGATGCTGCTCACCATGCTAAGAAAAAGTGTGAGTGAGCCAGCCACTGAGAGCTCAGAGAGGCAGGCTTTCAAGTGGTACCATTCTCTGGATCTAGGCCAGGGTAAAGGGTCTCCCCATTTCTTGTCAAACTGTGCTTGTGATTATGGGCTGTATCAATGCAATCATTGTTTCTGGTTTTCTTTTATCTCTCTTTCTGACGATGTGGAATCTAAGAACTAGGACCATGGCATCACAGCCATGTCACCAAAAGAGCAGGGTCCCCAATTTCCCATCACTTGCCTTCTCACTCTATGGAAAGGTGAGGATAAGGGTAATGGTAAAGTTAGCTATTGTTACTATTATTGTTATTATTATAATTATTTTTCTCAAGACAGGGTTTCTCTGTGTGTCCCTGGCTGTCTTGAAACTGTCTCTGTAGACCTGGCTGGCCTCAAACTCAGAGGTCTGTCTACCTCTGCCTTCCAAGTGCTGGGAATAAAGGCATGCACCACCATTCGTGATTGTTTTTTTAAAGTGAGGTTATAGGTAACTATTTTACGTTACCTAAACCTTGTAACAATAGTATTTAGCATTCTCATTGTCTTATAGTATAGTTTGTGAGACCAACCATTCTTATTTATATATTTAATATTTTTTTCTTATGTATGTTGTGTATGTGTGTGCATGTGTTTATGCTTGGGGATGCCCATGCATGTGTGTGGTGGTTAGAGGTTGACAAGTCCACCACAATCTCTTTTGTACCCTATCTGTTGTAGCAAGGTCCTTTACTCAAGCTTGGGCTCACTGATCCGTTAGGCTGGCAGGTGCCCAGGGTCTTCCCATATGGGCTTCCCCTGTGCTGGGATGATGGCTGTTGCTGCTTCTGGCTTTGCGTGTGGGTCCTGGAGATCAAACTCTCCTGCACCGCATTTCTGTTTCCAAGGGGAGGAAACTGAGGCTGAGGGAGGTTGACTTCAAGTATCTCAGGGTGTAAAGTGGCAAAGTACTTGGTGACAGAAGGTGGAATCAGTGAGATGAAACAAAAGGTCAGGGAGATGCTGCCTTACTTCAGTTAGGGTTTCCCCTCCTCTCAGGTAGATGCTCAGATACAGGTTCAGGAGGCACGGAGGGACAGAGGGGTGGAAAGACTGCCAACATCAAAGCTGTGGCCAGTGGGAGAGCCAAGTCCCAGCTCTGTTCTCTGAAGGTCAGGGATGCAGATGTGGCTCCCGCTCAGTGTCTCCCAAAGTGAAGAGAAATCTCAGCTTCCCACCTTCTGCTCCACTGAACACACAGAACTCAATTGAAAAGCCATAACACATTTAAGTGTCTGAAATTAAATCCAGAGTCGAAGCAGCAGCGTCTTTATTACTTTTAATCAGTGCGGTGCATGAAAGCTCCTTTGGAGAAATGATTATTTTACCTCTATGTGTAGAAGACAGCCGGCCTCTTTATTTCCCCTGGTCTCTGGGAAATGAGAGGGGCCTCCTCACCTTCCCTGTCCATCAGATTGGGAGTTGCCCTCCACGCCTGCCACATCCAGGGTTGGGGACAGATTCTATTCTTAGGACAGCTTCCTTAGGTTTTTACTTTTCCTGGTTTCCAGATATGCCTTTCGTAATAAAGGGACAAAAAGCTCAGGGATTAGTAACTATAGTTACCATTTATTAAGGAGATTCCTTATCAGTTAATGTTTTTAGTAGCACACAATCAAAACTAGTTTGAGCAGAAGGGCAATTTATTAGAGAATATTAGTGTGCAAAACCTCTGCTACAGCTAAAGACCCTGGAGTGGAGGTGGGGAGGGGTATAGAAGCTGTGCAACCAGAAAAAAATAATATCTTAGATCTCACTGCAGTCTTCGAAGTAATGGGGCCACCATTGCTGCCATTCTTGGGCACTTCTATATAGATTAAACTGCTAGTATTGAGCCTCCCAAACCAAACTAAGTTTCTTTGCAACAATGTGAGGTAGATATCATTATCTTTATTTTACAGATACAGGAACTGGAGTTGAGTGATTAGATTGCCTGTCCACAAATTCCCCTGGATCTGCAGCTTTGAGGCTCAGGTATATGCTGGTTTTGCTCTGATAGTCTCAGCACTCAATATAGGGTCTGAACTATCACAAGGATAAATGGAGAAGCACCGGGGGACGTGTGTACAGGTGATTTGCGGTGTTAAACTTGGACACAGTTTTTCTTTTCTCTTCATCCCAAGCAATTCCTGTTTTCATGCTTTTCCCTAATGACTGGAAAGTGATTCAGACTGAGCTGGTTATATTATTTACTTCTGTTCATGATGGTTGGTTTCAAAGTTGAAGGAATATGGCTTTTTCTTCCATATGCTCCACTATAAAGTAAAAATTAGAATGCAATATAAAAGAAATGAAATTGCTGAGTAGAAAAAAATCCAAGTGTGGTGATTTGAATGAGAAAGGTCCCCATAGGTTCATGTGTTTGGACGCTCGGTTCTCAGTTGGTGGTGCTGATGGGGGAGTTAGTGAACCTTTGGGAGGTGGGGCCTTGAGGGAGGAAGTGCATCGCTGGGTGTGGGCTTTGAGGGTTTATGGCCTCACCCCCTCTTCCTGTCCTCTCCGCTTTCTGTGTAAAGTGAATAGAATGTGATTGGCCTGCTCTCTGCTCCTGAAGGCTCCCATGCCTTCCCTGTTATGACATACTCTAGTTCTCTGGAACCATAAGCCCAAATAAACATTTTCTTCTTTGAGTTGCTTTTGGCTATGATATTTTATCACAGTAACAGGAAAGTAACTAATATACAAAGTTAGGAATCATGATTCAGTTTCCTCCATTATTAATATGGATGCCTTTATAAATAGGTGATATTGGTTTAGCTCTCAAAGGCAAGTTGAAAATGGTGACTTATCTCAGAAAGGGACTTTCATTGTAGATGTTAACTGTAATGCTTCATTAGATATGCACGCTTCAGAACTGACCAGAGTATAGGTCCAATAATCCTGCTACTGTGTCTATGAGCCCTTGCTATGATATCCCACTCCTATTTGAATGGAGTCTTTGTAGCTATAGTTTCTCTATTCAAAGTCTGGCTCCTTAAGTAGCTCTGGGATGCTATTTGTTGGTATTGTTACTGGCCAGGGTGACAAGCTTTCAAAGTAGTTGAAACCTTTTCTGGTAGTTATCGCCAGTTTGAGTCTGTGCACTGATGGGAGGAGCTATGATGGTTAATTTTAATTTAACAGTTTGACACTCACAGCAGGTATTTAGATCAATTTGGCCTGCGGTCAAGTTTATGGAGGGTTATCTTGATTATGCTAGTTGAGGTTGGGAGACCCATCCATGGTGCATGGCACCATCCTGTGAACAAGGGATCTAGAACTGTATGAGTAGAGAATGAGCTGAAAAAAACATGCATATATTAATCTATTGTTCTCTGCTCTATCTGTGAATGTAATGTGACTAGCTGCTTCATGTTCCTGTTTTCTTGTTGTTCCCAGTCTGATGGATTATAACTTGGGACCATGAGCTAACACAAGCTCTTTCTCCTCATCCTGGGTTGTATTTAATCATAGTTACAAGGCACAAAACTAAGACAGAGACCGTCCACCAGAAGTTGCCTGTCATTTTGGGAGTTCTTGTGCTGGTCAAAAATAGAGGACTCATTTAAGCTGGCTTCTGTGATGACATTGATATGATGGTTGTTCTTCAAGATGTTATCAGGGGGGCCTGTAGGAAATGAATCATAATTCCAGAATCAAACATTTGCTCTATTCAAAGTAGCTTTTCCCTTGGGTCATCAAAACATTCTCTTGTGGTACCAAGATGCTTTCTTAGCTGGATTCCATTATTCTCTATTTCTGGCCACACCTCCCCCATCTTTACATCCTTAGGGCACTGGCTTTTCCACACCTTATTTACTGTCTTGCACATTGACATCATTTCTATTTTGACCAGCTCTTGCAAGAGGACTCATGTATCTTAGTCTGAGCATGACGGTTACTTGTTTTCAGTACATCTTAGACTTGTGATCTCTATAGGCACCATGAATAGAGAACCAAGAGGGAAGGAAAGGTATTCTTAAAGTTCAGCAGTGGCTGACAGATGATTTGTGGATGGCTTGAGCCCAAGAAGGAAACTCAGGCTACTTTACAGAGGTCATTGATTGCAGCTAATGCTTCTCATGCACCAAGCCACATCCTCTCCGTTTTCTTCATTAATTTATGCCTCTGCTATGACATATCAAGTTTATAACTCTTTAATTTAATTTAAATAATTTAATATTATTTAATGCTTTAGATATTTCTAGGAAGACAAGGGAATTATTTAGCTTTGCTCAGGTACAATAGAGTGGCGGAGAAATTAATGGTCTGTCTCCCTAGAGCCACTCTTAACCAATTGGGAGACATTCAGTGGGAGAGCATCCTTGCCTTCCTGTCTGTGGAGATGTACCCTTCCTAGCTCCTTCTCCAGCTGCCTAGAGTTGTTAGTTCATGAGTTGTTATTTTACATTGTAGTTTATCATGTTTATCTCTTTTCTCTCACGTTCCTCATCCCTATCCTTGCCTCTTGTGACTTTTTTTCAAGCTGTTGTGATCTGATACCAACTCTTTGTTACCAACTGACTCTCTTTGAGTTGGCCATTCCTTACTGTTAGCCCAAACACCATGAGTTGAGTCCTTCCCAAGACTGTGTCCATGTCAGATGTCAGTTATAGGTCTGGAGAGTTTCCTAGATCTGCTCATAGGCTTATATGCTGTTGATGAATTTAAGGAGCATGTGATACCCCTTCTTGTGTTTGGCAGTCCTTGGAACTGTTCTTGGGACTTTCTGATGCTGTCATAATTAGATTTTTTTTTTTTAAGGAACTGTCCAATGGAAATTTTGCTAAGGACTAGGTTGTAATGATGAGAGAGGTACCTGACCTTCCATGTTCTCTCCTTGGAGAACATCCCTATACATAAGTGCCCTTATTAACCAGGAGCTCCAGTGAACCCTAATATCTAGAACTTTTTATTGGGGTCTCATTTACTAGACATCCTAGACTTATTGATCACAGGATTGGATTCAGTTTCTGTGTTTCTCCTTTACCTTCTCAAATATTGGATTGGTCCAAAAATTCCTAATCATGTGTCTGTTCTTTCTGGTGGCCAGCCCTCATCCTGAAGTTTTGTAGTGACTCCTATCATATGGCCATCTCGTTGACATAACCATGACCTCTTACTACTGAGAATATTCCAAGGGTTTTTGAAGTCCTGTGCCAGGAACTAAGTACCAGAGATCAGTGTTTATCACATTATTATCATTGTTTGGGCAGAATTTAACCTAAAGAAGAAGTTTTCACATTCAATACCTATACAAAGTGTGTTTATTTGGGCAGGTTCCAAGCCTACCTTTTGGAATGCAGACAGGACGTCATAGGAGTTGCTGAGACTCACTCTGATCATGTGTGGTATTGAAAACAGGTGACAAGCACTTAGATTTCTAAAGTAAAAAATAACAGGACGAATGTTGCCCACAGTAACCATCAAAACCATATATAGCATGGGAATCTCAGTTTAGACATGGGGCTGGGAAGATGGCTGGGTCAGTATATGACCTGCTAGTCTGACACAAAGACCTGGGTTCTGAGCTTTAGCACTCAGGTAAAAAGTTGAGTGTGGTAGAATGTGCCTGTAACCCTAAACCTAGGGCAGGAAGCGTGGAGACATGCTCTTTTTAGAGCTAGCTGGTCAGCGACTCTAGATGACTAGTGAGTGACCCTCTCTCAAAACTCAAGCTAGCTGGAGATCAATAGAAGAGAACATTGATCTCTGTTCTCTGCAGATACCTGCACACACAAAAATGAGCATGAATACAAGCTTGCACCCTCCACCCCTTCCTGTGGGCTCTGTGGGATTTTTCAGTTATAGTCAGCACTCAAGTTGGAGACATTGTGCTCAGCAAGCCTTGAAAACCCATGGGTGTTCACTAGCAATGGATTCTAACAAATCTCTACATCTAGGGAAACTTGCAGGTCCTGCCCACCCCTGAGCATTCCAGAGATCCCATGCGGCATCCCAGCTTTGCTTACCTGGCTGGGTACTTGGTGGAGAGCGAGCGCTTCTTGTCCTGCTGTCTTTCCTCATCATCTGCCTCTGCACTCAGCTTCCTACTCACCTTTCTCGTCTTCACGGCTCCCACAAATGCGTCTCTATCTCTCAGACCCAAGCTTATCTTCAAACTCTGCAGAGAACTTTCCTAGCTGTACCTTTCTTTCTGTCTTTTCTTTTCACTAAACACTGGCCTCTGAGCCCTTGATGTCCTTCATGGCCAGCTGGCCTCCCCCCCTTTGCACTGGGAGGTGAGAGTCTGGTGTACTGCAGCTCCGTCACACACCGCTTGCTGTAACAACTTTGCTTTTTGCAATGTTGCTTAATTGTAGGTTTTATTGACAGACTTATGCTATGCCCCCAGGAACCCGTCTCAAATCAATTAGAATCAATTAATCACACTGTGATTAACTTTAATTGTGGGATATTTCCTACACCCAGCAAATAACCATTCACATATGTTTCAATTAATATTTTACCCCCCTTTGTTGACAAATGATCTATTGTACTTAAGATTAATTAAATGTTAGCATGGTCCCAATTAACACTGTATCACCAATAAAAGCCTTCTTGACTGTCAATACTGAGCAAAATCTGTGACAATTTATCATTTACAATGCACAACATGTGATATTTGAATACCATGGGGGCTTAGCCTCTTGGTATAGCTACTGGGTGACCTAGTTGAAATATGAAACTGCATTAAAAATGATTAAGAGTCTTCAGAGTTTTGACTTTCATGTGAAATGAAACCTTGTCCCTTTCTCTGTGGTTTTTTTTTTTGCTGATCCCATAGTCATTAATTTATAGTTTATTTTATAAATTTGTATAAGGTGCTTTGCTTTTACATTTAATATTTTGTATAAAATGAAATGCAGACTGGCCTCAAAGTCTTTTTAGGTGAAGAGGACTGTGAATTATTGCTCCTCCTGTTTCCACCTCCCTGAGATCACAGGCCTGAGCCATCATGCCTGGTGTAGATGGTGCTAGGGATCAAACCCAGGGCTGCATGTTTGCTAGGCAAACACTCTACCAACCGAAATACCGTGCCTATTCTTTATTTCATATTTTCTTTGCCTCCTCATTCACATTCTCCTCTACTTTGAATGTCTATTTACTTAAGTGATGTTGGACTGTAAATTCCAAACTGTATCTTTTGTTTTCCAATCTTCTGTTCCTAAGATCTCTCTAATTAGGATATGTGGCTCTATTTCGTATGCAAATACTGTTTATCTATGCCTGCACCGAGAAGCACTGAGATTGTTTTCAACTCTGCTTTTAGAAGCAATTTGGAAATGATTTTTTTCTTTTTTCTTTTTTGTGCATCTGAACTGGGGCATCTGAACTGTATGAAATCTACCGTAGTCAGCATTGAGTCACAGGGCAGATTTGAACTGCTTTCTGCAATTGGATATAGTCAATGCAAAGGGAGGTGAGAGTCTGGGATCTGAAGAGGATTTTCAAGATCAAGTTGTGCCAAGTCTCATCTTGGATCTTATGAATGTCAGTGACATATTAATTTCACAGAATGCTACAACCTCAGCTTTGGGGATTCTCTAAGGACACCATCTCTAGCATACTGGATTTGTTGTTTTAGCTTGGCTTCATCTTAGCTTTGGATACTTTAAAATATATAACATAGAAGTTGCTATAGACATAAAGACATACCTGACCATCATGAGGCTTTGCCCAGAGACTGTGAAAACTTCTGCCTTTAGTACTGGGCCCAGAGACCTAACCAACCACTTTGGAATAGATGATAGAGACGTAACAATCATCAGTGTGGAATAGCTCAGATCCTGTCACAGAAAGGGACAACACATGACTTTCGATGACCACCCCTTTAACTTCTACACTGATCTTTTCAGTTAAGTGTGCCCTGTTCCTGTACATGTGTGCCTTGAAGACACATGAAATAGTCTAAAAACTCTTAAGTAGCCTTTGACAGGAAGTCCCAGCAGTTATCGATTCCCAAATGGCTCCTCAGTTATGCATGGAACTTCCTTTCTGCTTTTTCTCTCCATGCTGGAATTTGGTCTGGCTTGCATTTGTGCATGCTGTCACAGTTGCTATGGTTCATATGTGCAGCTGCCCTGCTGTATCAGGAAGACACAGTTTCTTTTTATCCATCCACTTCCTGTTTAAAAATGATTTTTAATCCTTGGGAGGAGGAATTGTGATATAGATGTTCTATGTGGAGATAAGCATCTCACAGCCTTTTATTCTTTGCATGCTGGCCAGTTGTGGGTATCTAGGTTAATCACCATTTATTGTAAAAAGAGGCCTATCTGATGAGGATTGAGAAATGCATTGATCTGTGTATAATGACAAATTATTATGGGTCAATTTTACACTATCTCTGTTTAACATAATCATAATAGTAAATTCTTCCCTAGGGCCTATGACCTGACTCATCACAGGTCTGAGCATGACAATGGTGCCAGGCGTAGATTTCATCTTGTTCAGCAGGATTTAAACACCAGAAAATGATTGGTTATTCCCACAACATTCATGCCACTTTTGCAAGAATGAGCATGCCTTTCCAAGACAATGGTTATAGAAGCTTGTAGAGTTCACAATGAGGCAAGACTGATGAGCACTTTCTTTTTTTTCTATGCTAGCATGCATAGAACCATTTGCCATTATGAAAACTAGCCAGTATGGATGAAAATTACAGGTCAGTACTAGCCTGACATGTCCATGTTTTATGATTCAAGGATGTAGTGCCTTTGTATTTTGGGGGATGTTTGCAGACCTAAGGTTAGCAGCTCTGGAGGCATCTCCATATACTGTAGCCTCTCTCCCCATCTCCCCTGCTTCAGATTATGTTCATTCCTTAAAGATTACTGAGGTACTGAAGAGGTGGTTCAATGGATAAGAATACTTGCTGTGAAAACAGGAGGTTCTTGGATTATGTCTTTAGCACCTATGCTATAGCGACACATGCCTGAAACCCAAACATTGTGGGACATCACCAGGCAGATTTCAGGAGCTCAATGGTCAACCAGTTTAGTCCAAACAGCAAGTTTCCAGTCCAGAGAGAGACCCTGTCTGAAAAATAAGGTGGGATATAGGAAGACACTTGACATCTGTCTGTAGCTTCTACATATGTATACACTGGTACTATAGACACACATGTGCACATACACCGCACAAATACACTTACACATATTGGACGCATGATTAATTGAGCACCTACTGAGATCAGGCATTAGGCTACAGGGAGCCTACAGAGCTAGCCATAATAAATGAAGACCTGGGGAAGGAGCCAAGTGCATTTTGTTTAGAGGAGAGAGGAGTGGAATCAGGGAGCGGGAGCGGGAGCGCTATCCAGGGAGGTGAACTTTGACAGATGTGTAAGAGCTGATCACGCAGAGAAAGGAAGCCATCTTAAGGACTGGAGAAGCAGGTCCCTTCTTCCTCCCACACTCACACCCTGCTCCCTTTCCCTCCCACCCAGCCAGGAGTCGGTACACAGAAATAATCCTGGATCCCGAGGGAAGGGAACAAATGTTCAATGCTGCACCGCGAGACTGCGCGCGCTTGCTAAGCATACCCTTGCAGCACTTGTGCCTGTGAAATGCATTTCACGGCTCATCTGGTCCCTAAATGAGATGTGAAGGCAGTTTACACCTCGTTTACATTTGCGCTGTTTTAAGGAACAGTATAGATGCCACTCTACCCGAGTAATGAAATGAGGTCAGCCATCCCCTTCGTTCTATGGATGGCATCTACACAGCTCTTCAGACCCTCCCATTGTGTCCCAATGGAACGCAAGCATTGGATAGAGCAGCTACAGGGGCCGCAAGAAAGGTGCAGAGAACGCTGGCATTGTGTTCCTTTGGTATGGGGATGAGTGGCCTTTCTTTAAGCCAGCACTATGTTCGTGGTGTATAAATTATTCAAATATAATGCAGAGATTTTGGATGTACAGTTAGAAATCTCACTTTTGCACATCTCATATGTGAGTACGAGAAAACTGTACTAAAATTTCTTCATGTTCCACTCCTTAGAGTGATTTCTAAGACGAGCAATGTTGTGATGTTTATTTCGAAAAACTCAGAGCTATTCCAGAATTTTGTATACACAAAATTAAATAGTGTGTGCTTTTCTTTTGGATCTGGCTTGTTTTGCTCAAAGAACACTTGTGAGAGTTGTGTGTGCTGCACTATGGCTCCATGGCTTATCCCTTTGAATGACTGAACAGCATTCCACCATATAGCCATAGTGTTCTTCTGCTGCTCAAACTTGATTGTGTTCCCCAGTTTTTGTTAATTTTGAATAAACTACTATGAGTACACTTATGCAAGATTTTTTGTGAACTTGGCCATATTCAGGTCTTCTGGGGATGTGGTCTGGAATAGAATTTCTGGGTTCTCGTGTGGGTGTATTTCAACTTTATTTGAAACCGCCACATAATTCTGTAGAGTCCTCATATAACTTCACACTCCCACTGACGGAGGATGAAAGTGCTGCTGCTTGCTAATGTGGATTTGAGGTAATCAAGTGACTGAATTCCTTATCCCCCCCTCCCCTGCAAAATAGCATACATCATCCAAGGGACATGAAACAAAAGCCAAGATCAACTATTTAGGGAACAAACTAATACATCAACTTCTTATGCATGGATTTTTACTGTCTCACATCCTTTCTCTTGCATGTCCTGGTCCTGATTCTGACCTAGAACTCACTATGCTTTAAAATGCACAGTGAGTTTTCCCATTCCCGCCAGGTTACTTACCTGCAGGGTGTAAAACCTGTGCCTGGAGTGTTACAGAGTTACATTTCAACTTTTCACTAGGCTTCTTCTGCCTCTCTTCTTCTAGGGGAATAGATGATGTTGCCATTTTTAGCAAATTGGTATTTATATATTGTTTTTAATTTTTGTGCTTTGAAAACACTAGAGCATATGTTTTCTTTGTTTGCATATCTCTAGTTTTATTCCTTAGTGAACTGTGACTGTTCATCTCGTTCCCATGTCCTCTTGTGGCTTTTTTTATGTTGACATGCTAACTGGCTTACATTAGCCTTCCCCGGGGCTATGCAAATGCTTGCTTGTTTTAGTTTGTTTCATAAAATGTCTCCTTAAATTATTATTATTCATTTTTCTTTTTTTCCCCCAGTTTTGAGACAGGATCTCAATATACAGCCCTGGTTGACCTCAACTCATTATACAAATCAGGCTGACCTCAAAGTCTCAGGAATTGTTTGTCTCTGCCTTCAGGGTGCAGGGATTAAAGGTATGACAACCACACTAGGCCAACTTTTGTTATTTTTCTAAAAATGCTACTTGTAATTTGGAAAATATTTATCACCCAGAGATACAAATTGAGCCAAATTCTATTTTGTAAAAATACAATGAAAACCAGAGGTAACAATAGATTTTGATGAAAACCATTCAAGCATCTCTCCATTCCTTACTTAGGTAGCTAATGATGTATCTAGGTATAAGTTTCAACTGCTTCAAACAATTCAACATAAATTCATTTGAAAGGGCTCTCTTGTTATTCCATGGTAGGTATACATGAGAAAATGCATTAGTCTCAAAAGATTCTTTTTTTTATGTATATTTTGAATGATATCTGAACTGTAAAATTTGACTTAGAAATGTATCCTTGGAAATCTGTATAAATCAAAATCAATTTTGCTCTTTGAGATTCACAAGGCTTCTAACAGTTTTAGTTACCTGATGATGTTTGGATGTTAAGTTTTATAATATTGGTTTCCATGCTTGTCAGTTTCTATTTTTAAAACTCTCATCAGCATTTCACCTCGACATTTCAATTTCATTTCTTTATTTTATTTGTTACCACTATATATGTATATATACATACATATATTTTATCCTAATAACATTTTTCATAAAGGTCTCATGGATGTGGGACTTCTTGATTCCTTGCATATTTCAGAACCGTCTTAGTTCTAGTTGTTTTTGAAAGATAACTTGGCAAGGTATGTAATCATTTATCACACCTCCATTAGCTCAGAGCTTTGTGGGTATCACATCCTTGTCTACTGATATTGTTATTCGGGATAAAACAGATCAACAGAAACCTCACCAGAATCCTTTCCTGCCTGTGTGAATGCATGTTTGAGCACACACACAAGCACACATGCATGCATGTATTACATTCCCACAGGGATATATATATATATATATATATATATATATTCTATACTCACCTATACTCACTCACTCACACACACACACACTCACCTATACTCACTCACTCACACACACATACAAATACACACAGAACTATATGTAACTTTTCCTTTCTGTTATAATACCTATTTGATTCCTTTTCATATATATTACATATAATTTCTATGCTTCCTCTGGAGATTACAATGTGTGATTTTTGACTTGCTGAAGTCTCTTACTAAGAACTGTCAACTCTTTCCTGCACTGTTAAAGTTTCACTCCATTAAAGCTTCAATAAAATGTGTTGCACATTATAATTGTCTCCATACTTGAAACTGCAAGAAACCCTGTTATTGATTCTTATTCTTGTTTTCTATAAAACATACACATTTAAGTTGACACATATATTTTACATTTTTGTTGTTCTTTGTTCTTTCCTTGTTTGTCAAGAAATCCCTTTAGTTTTTGTTTGTCTTTATTCTACCTTAATTTCTTCAGTGTGTTTTGGCTGAGTGTTGAATTCTAGATGGAAACCAGGAAGAGGTTTTCTTGACCAAGTCTTATCTTTATGAAGACTTTTTCATATGGACCTTTCACTTAAGAAATGGGACAATGGGACCATGGGACTGCCTGCCCAGGGAGGGGATGGGGAGTTGTGGAGAAGAAAGAATGACCTAATATGGTGGGAGGGGGAAGGGACCTTGATTAAGGATATACAAGGATAGAAAGTGTGACTTCTTTGTTCATAATAATAATAATAAAAAGAAAAAAGAGAAAATAATAAAATGGGTATATTTTTTTTTTTTTAAAAAGAAAGTTCTCTTTCTCTATCATGACTTGTACTTTTCAAGCACAATTATTTAAACTGGTCACAGAAGAATTCACAGGAATACCAACATATGACTTCTTGATTTCTTTCCTGAAACCTCCCTTTAGCCGTGAGATTTTAGTCTTTGTCCAGGAATGTCTTCACTGGCCTTGTACCTAGTGGATGCAGCATACTCTCTTTGTTTTGGATCCACTTTGGGGAGAAGACTGAAAGCAGGTGGGCATGGAGCAGACCTTTCTTGTAATAAAGTCCTGGTGATTTTCCTCTGGCTGGGCATGCTGCTACAAGACTATGTGATGTTTAGATCACATAGGGTGCCCTGAAAGACTTGTCCATGGAATCTCACAGTGGGCACAATGGTATAGAAGCTTTTTCTCTAAGAAAGTGTGTGACATAATGGTGAGTTTCATGATTCCTGCTCTTAAGGTATTAATAATCTAAAGACACTGGAACAGTAAATTAAAGGCTATAAGCAAATAGGATAGATAAGAACCAAATGCAATGACAGCTTCATTTCTTCATCTTCAATTAAATGTTTTTTTTTTTAAATTTTTAAAATTGTGATTATTTTAAAGGAAAATTCCAGAAGGAAGAATGATATATATCAAGGTCTTGGGCACTAGAAGGAAACTGCATTGGTTTTTCCTTGGTATCCTCCAATGTCAGACATCAAGAGTTGGCAAAGAGAAGTTATGAGCAATGAGGATCCTTCCAGATTCCAGCCCCAGGATCTTATGCTAAAAGCTTTTGATTGGAATCTGTAAGAGAAGATAATGCAGACTAAGTTGCTCAGGAAGGCAGTGAATCATGTTGATTTCTCTACAGAATGCACAGAAATCCTTGATAATGAGGGGGTAACATCTCAATAGACCCAATTTTAAGTTGAAAATATTGCAAATAAAAAATGAGTTCTATACATATATATTAATTACTTATCTATGCTGTGATATAATATCATGACCAAGGCAACTTATAGAGAATAAGTTTATTTGAGCTTCCTAGAGGGTGAGAGTCTGTGATGGCAGCGTGGAGCCAGTAGGCTGCAAGCACGGAAGCTGGAGCAGAAGCCGAGAGCTCACATCTCCAACAACAAACAAGAAGGAGAAAGAGTGAACTGGGAATGTTTTGAGCATTATCTCAAAATCCACCCTCCTCACCAATGGCATATCTCTTCCAGAAAGGCCACTCTACTCCTATACTATCAAGCAGCACAACTAACTAGAGACCAAGCATTCAAATACCTAAGACTATGGGCAATATTCTCATTAATAGAACCGGACCTACCCAACCTCATGTCTTAGCCACACAGTACACTGTACTGCTTAATGTTGTGAGGGAGTGGCTGTCTAAAAACTATGGCTTGCTGCTGCCCAGCATCCCAAGAATGATCTGACTTAATAGCACTATTCTAGGGAATAATCAAAGGGCAAAGCTTGGCTTTCCTAAATGTGTTTTGCTGTTGTATAATAATAAAAGTCCAAAGCTAAAACCTGTAAGCCAAACTACCATACCCTAGTGACTGCATTTAAACAACCAAAAAATTGATAGAACGGCAAAGACTGTGTTTCATTGTCTTTGTGGGAGTCACTTCAAAATGCTCAAGACTCCAAAGGAGGTGAGCATCTGTAGAGCAAGAAAGGCTGAGGTAGATGTGGAAGCCTTCCCAAGGACCTATTGATGCTCAGCAAAACTATTATGGGGATAAACATCTTCAAAGACTTACAGATTGAAACATTGTTTCCTACAGATTGAAACATTGTTTCCTACAGATTGAAACATTTCCTCCATCTTATAGGAAACAGATACATAAAAAGGAGAAAGGGGAAGAGACACTTAGAAGGTAGAAGGGAGGCTTAGAAGACTCATGAAATTACAAGAAATTCAAAGGTATGTAAGAAGTGAACAATTGCTGATGGATGGGAGACCCTTCAGTGGTGTAACTGCCTGCCAACTGTGCAGGAAACTCCAGTAATACACTTTTATGTCATCACTTAGGTCCGTATAAGTAACTCCTTGCCTAAGTATGCTCTTATAAGTGACCTCAATGAACTGATTGGTTCTCCAAGCTCTGTTTGGACAGAATTCTTCCTTTGGTCTGTTCGTGTTCTATCTGGGGTTAATAGATCAAGCTACCAACAACATACCCTGGGAAAGCTCACCTGGTGATGAGGGCCTGGGAAGTAGAGCACCCACGACCCGCTTTCTACTTATCCTCCTTCAACTGACTGGTCTCCTAGCTGGGAATACACACAGCCCTTGGGCTTTCCTCTCCACACTGTTAATATTCATGCCACGCTCATTCCCATGTGGGGACAGTCTGGTCCAAAGGTCCACACATTTATGCCTCCTTCTGGAAATTTAAATTAGCTCTTTGCTTTACCTCTGATTTTTTGATTGTTTGATGTTTAAAATAGAGGAAAGTTGCCCAGATGAAACACTTTGCAGACTTTGCAATTCCCTCAAGAGGGCCTCTGAGCCCCTAAGCTTCTCCTGTGTTTCTTTTATCCCAGAGACTGTCTGTCACCACATGTCCTCCAGGTGTCCACAGTTTTAGCACGTATGCGTAGGTGGAGCTCAAAGTTAAAAGTAACTAAACTCACACATTAGAAAAATACTGCTAAGCTGATGGTCTTAAGATGTTAGTATATGCTCAGTAGTTCAACAGAATTGGAAACAAAAGCAGTGACCACTGATCACCATGCAATATCTCCACCAGCCTTAACCTAAGCTCCCTAGACCACAGAGCGCTGATATGGTAAGAATTATCCATGTGCGTAAGCAGCGAGAGTGTAATAATCATAGCAAAGCTCGTTCTAGCAATGATTTCAGTGTTGGAACTCAGGATGAGAAAGGATTATAACACTAATTAGCTTCTTAGGGGCTTGCATTCTACACAGCATGTCACAGAAATTTAGTCCCTTAATAAAAAGGGGGCTTGGTTCCAGAGCTTGCCAAGGCTGAGAGGGCCACTCAGGACTCCCATCTGAAGAGTCATCCCAACTACTTGGTATTCCAGCCCTGCTGATGTCATTGGTGATGGCATTGAAAGTAATGGAAACAATGTTGCTAAAGGGCTTAGACAGGGGAGGGGAATAATGAACCCTTTGCCATGCCATCTGAGTAAAGGATTCTCTTTGGGTTGCTTGTAGTCTCCTGAAAGGTCCTTGTACTGTGATGGATTGGACATTGGTTTAAATTCACTGGAACATACTAGTGGACTTCCACAGAGGCCAGTCCCAGATAAATCTCTAAGCAACAAGAAGGATTCTTCCAGTTTCCCACTTCTTCATGGATATGACCTGACAAAGAGGTACATATGCTATGGATAGCCAGTGGCGTAAAGCTTTAAGGGTTTGGGGTAAGAAATTATAGAAATGAAAATGCTAAAGAGTGAAACTTTTTCCTTACTGCTCCAAGAGAGTGGTTGTCACCTCGAACTAGAAATGAGCTCTGGTGAGCAAGGCAAACCTGGCAGAAGCACTATGAACTCTTGATGGAATCAACAGAGCTTGTAAAGGAGCAAGGTCTCTAGCAATCCTTGTGTATGTGGGTGGACATGTTAGGTTTTCCAACAAATTCTATACAGTGGAAAATGGTTTTCACGGGAGGAGGATCTCAATGATCTGGGATGTTTGGGGTTAGGGTTCCTGCAGAAGTAGGAGGCTTCCTTCTGTTTGATTACATGGAATATTTTGAGAAAGGATAGGAGACTCAAATATTTATTGCCCAACAATATTGTCATCTGTCATAGTTTCCTTTCCATTGCTTTGGTAAATACCATGACCATAACAACTTGGGGAAGAGCTTATTTGGCTAACACATCCTGATCGCAGTTGCTCATTGAGAAAAGTCAGGGCAGGAACACAACAGGAATGAGCTGAGGCTGGTACCACACGTCCTCCAGTTGTCCACAGATGAGTTTCTATTAATAGGATAAGTCAGAATAATTTATCAAGGTCACAAAATGTTAACATTAGAAAAAACAAAAACAAATTTGGAGCATCTTTGAAAGTTTCTCTTTCATATAAATAGAAAAGTTCTTATATATGATAGCAAATATATATGATAGAAAAAAAATTAAGAAGTATCCTTCAAGAAGCTATTGAAGTCTGGTTTCTGGACAAATTCATAGTTTACCGACTTAATGCTTAATTTCCCATGAGCCTTAACAAAATCTACCACATGAAATGTGTTCCATCTGTTGGTGCTGCCACCTCTAAAGGAAGACAAGCCCCAGTGGCCCAGTGGATGCCACAGAAAGCAGGTCCTTTCTCTGATGATGGCCAAGGTTGTTTAAAGAGGCTAAGGAGGTATGGATGTAGTCATCTAATACAGCAATCCCATTTGGTCTTACACTATTGTTTCATAACACACTCCTCCCTGCACTTGTTCAGCACATCACGGCCAGATTTGCATTGGCTCATTTTCTCCAGGGCTGTAATATCAGGCTTGAAGAATCACTTCTCAATGGCTTACATCCTTAGAGGCATGTGGCCCAATTATTCTAAACTTTTTCCTTTTACAAGGGGACAAAAGTTAAATGATTAGAATGACCATATAATTTATTTTTCAAAACAAGAGCTTTCTGAGCGTGAAAATGAGAACCATTAATAATTGTGCTAGGAAAAGAACAAAATAGGATTACTGGACCCTCCACTTATAAAAATAAAAACATATACCTAGCCAGGTCCACTGATTTATTGCACAGTTCAAACTGAAATACACTTAATACCTAACATACGCACAGTTATATAATTTTTATTTTAATTTCTCCTTAAGGAGAAAACCACAATAATAACCCATTGAAAAATGTCCTATACAATTTGACACACAGTTTCTTTTTTTTCCCTTACCCTCCTGGGGTAAGATCATTATAAATAAAACTTAAATAAATGTTATATAAAATAATGAACAATGAACCTCTTTGCAGAAAATAGATTTGAGAACCTTCTAGCTGTAGAATAAATATTGCTGAAGCTTAGAAAAAAGGAAAATGCCAAGATTTGTAAGAACAGAAAAAGTTTGTGGGTGGGTAGGCACAAGATATATTAATTGACCAAATTCAATTATTTTACCACATATCAAAAATATTGATTTACTTCATAAATATATAATTATTATTTGCCAACTGACAGTTGATAGCTGTTGGGGAAAGAGTCGTTTTTGTTTGGAACTGTGGTTACTGGTCGATTGGTGATGCCAGAGTGGATAGCCTCATGGTCATGAACATATACCAGGGAAGGGCTAACTGGACTCCATTGTGGGAGAGATGCATTGGAAGGGATGACGGGAGCTAGATAGGGAGGAGTGGGGGGATCATAATAGACATACGTTTAAGAGAATAATAAAAATATTAAAAATAAATTTCTAGCAAGTGAAAAAAATATGCTGGCTGTTTTTTGTCAACTCAAACTAGAGGCACCTAGGAAGAGGGAGCCTCAGTCTGTCCTGGGCAAGTCTGTGGGGCATTTTATTTTTTAATTGAGAAGCATTTTTTTCATATGTGTAGTCTGATCATGGTTTTCCTTTCTTGTCTCCTTCCAGATCCTCCCAACCAACCAACCCACCCTCCCACCCAACTCCAGGCCTTCTTTCTTTCTGTTCTTAAAAAACAAACAAAACAAAGCAGACAAAGGAAAAAATAAAAACAGAAAAAGTGCTAACAAACATGTAGACATGTGTTACTGCACACACACACACACACACACACACACACACACACACACTCCTCAAAAACACAAATTTGGAAACCATAGTAGATAAGCAAAGACAATTAAGGTAAAATGAATGGGGGGCATTTTCTTGATTGACAATTGATGTGGGTGGGTGGTGCCACCCTGGGCAGGTGGTCCTAGGTTCTTTAAGAAAGCAAGCTTTGAGCAAAGCCATGGGTAAACCAGTGAGCATCATTCCTCGTCACACCTGCCTCTGCTCCTGTTTGGGTGTCCTGACTTTTCTCATAGATGGACTGTGATCAGGACATGTAAACCAAAAAAAACCCTCTCCTCCCCAAGTTGCTTTTGGTTATTTTGGTTACCACAGCAACAGAAAGCAGACTGTGGCTCTTGTTAATTCTTCTTGCCTGCCTTACTCACCCATCCTCAAGATTTAGCCAGACTCCATCTCAGACATCTCAGACACACTTAGGAACTCCAGCTCTAATCCCAGGCTTGGATACCTGTCTTTATCTTGGTTCTGGAAGTTTTGTTGTAGTGTTTAACTCTGGGGAGTTAATGTCTGATTATTCTCCTACCATCTACACAAGAATAAATAAACAGGTCACTCAACAGTAGGTACTGATTGTTACAGGATTATGACAATATCTATAACTCATCTAGAGTCAGTCATATGATGTTTAGGACATTTTAGTCTTTTCCTTAGGGTCATTTGCAACATCCAACACATCACAGGCATGTGAGGAAAGCCTACCAAAATGATGAGATATATGCCTGAATGGATACAAGAAAATTACAACACCTGTCTTTACTGTAGGGAAGGCATCTGTAAATACTCGGCAGACTTCAGAGCCTTTGTTTGTAAGTGCTCAATCTGTCGCTCTACAGAGATAGAGGAGGGTTCATTACAATAACTGCAGCTTTCTCAGAATTCTTTTGGACATCTTAAAAGAGATAGATGTTTTAGTTTTTAGAATTATTCAATTTTTTTTCACTTATTCGGGCAAGACAAACATCTGTGCTTCCTTGAAAGAAACTTCAGATCTGCCTTAAATGTCTGTGGATTGGTTTGGATTTGTGAACAGGCATTCCCAGGTAGAGACAAGCCACATTTGTGTGAACCATTCTACAAAGCTGACCGACTGATCGGGTGTTGTGGAGAGTGCAACTGTTTCTTCTTTTGCTGTAACTCACTTGTATGTGATTATACAATACCCGTGTATTATGTTAGATGCATCTATCTTATGTGTATGTTAGGACTTGCATGACTCTATCTGTACCATCCATATATTTACTTTCTGACCCACAGTGGTCAGAAGAGGCCATAAGATCCCCTGGAACTGGAGTTTGATAGTTGTGATTCAGCACTATTTGATGCTGGGAGCCAAATCCAGGTCCTCTGGAAGAATAGCAAGTACCCTTTAACCATTCACTGTATTCTTCCTCCTGTTGGCCCTAACCAGAGTATTTTAAAAGTATTTTGATTTATGGCTTTCCCCTCTCCTTTTTCTGTTATTGTTAAAACTTCCTGCTAGGCTGTGGTGGAACATACTTTTAATCCCAGCACTTGGAAGGCAGAGGCAGGTAGATGTCTGTGAATCTGAGAACAGCCTGAAATACAAAGTAAGTTCTAGCACATCTAGGACTGTTACACAGAGAACTGCTGTCATGAGAAACCAACCAACCAACCAAATAACCAACCAACCAATGAACCAACCAATAAACCAACCAACCAACAAATCAACCAACCAACAAACCAACCGACCAACCAACCAACCAACCAATAAACCAACCAATCAACCAAAAACCAACCAACCAACAAATCAACCAACCAAAAACCAACTAACCAACCAACCAACAACCAACCAACCAATCAACCAATAAATTAAGTAACCAACCAACCAAACACAAACTTCATTACCATGACACTGTCTCCACAGTGGGACATTTTCTGAGTCTTGAGTTCCTGGGCCATGGTCACTCACTGTGGTCATTAATATTTGACTCTAGAATAAGCTAGTTCTTATTCCTTTGAGATGGAAGCTGTTTTAGTTATTTATTTTCACAAAAAATTAGAATTTTGTTTTGTGAAACTTAGCATTGTACATTTGTATTTTGTTCCAAGCAGGATAACTTCTGTGTTCAAACTAATTTAGGTATGTATGTCCATAAATCTGAACCCTCTCCCTTGTTCTCTGATAAGGCAAGTATTTTTTATTATAGAATTTTAGAACTTAATAATAAATAATAATCACAAAAACATCAGACAGAAAAAGTCTAATTAAAAAATCCTTTGAATGCAATGTTTTGGAGAAAAATCATCTTTTTGACTATAGGTTTTCAAAGTTCATTTGAGTAATTATACATATATTATCTTAACAAAATTAATTAAAATTACTGTATTAATTTTTCTGTAACACTTCTTTATATACTACAAGTATATCAGAAATGTCATGTTTTTATATGTTAGTAATATGCATTTAGGGTTTTTAATTGTCAACTTTAGTATTTAAGGATTATATCATAATTAAATATTAATTGGTCATTAGAAATCTGTTGTGCCTGGTAAAGAATGGGGGAAAATTGAATCATGTCTTATTTTTCTGTTAGCTATATTTCTTAATGATGAGGTTAAAGGCTATGCATAGTTTTGAGCTTTATTTTAAAAAAATTTAATTGATGCATATGTACATATGTGGGTATATGTGCACATGGCTGCAGTTGTTTTTGAAGGCCAGAAGAAGGCATCAGATCTCTTGGAGCTAGAACAAAAAACAGTTATGAGCTGTATAGTATGGATGCTGGGAATCCAACCCAGGTCCCCATCATGAATGAGTGCACTTAACTACCAAACTGTGTACTTTAAAAAAAAGCTGTGATATACATTCCAAGTTTCACTTAAAAAGAATCCACAATTCACACAACTGACTAGCAGTCTTAGAAACTTCCCACTCTATATTGTTCAGTTTTGCCACTTTCTCACATTTTTCATCAGTTTAAATTTTCTGTATAAAAATATATTTTTTGATTATTAAAAATAATACTTTACATAGTATTTACTTATCTATGTTATTTTTTTACTTATTTTAGGGTTTATTACGTGCTAATTTATTTATGATTGTTTGCATATATGGGTCTCCCTATTGATTTGCAAATGCTCTTTTTGTGATTGATGACTCATTGTTGAATTATACCATTACGGATGTTTTCTCTCATTTGTTATCATTTCAGTGTGACTTAACATGTACAAACTAAGAACTTCCCCTAGGGGCTGGAGAGATGGCGCAGGGTTTAAGAGCTCTAGAAAAGCACTGAGGTTCAGACCCAGGGGGATTCAACACCATCTTCTGACCTCTTCAGACACTTGTACTCATGTATGCATTCTCACACAAAGATACACCAGACATAAAAATAAAAAAGAAAATCTTTCTCTCAACACCCTGACACTTTGGAGTTCCCATGAGCCAAGCAACCACCCCCATTTCCTTGTTGTCTCCCATCTTCTTTCATGATCATTGTGAGTGCTTCGCATAGACGCCCTCAGCAGTGCGAACTGTGAGCTGGAACAAACTCTCTGTCTCTCTGTCTCTCTGTCTCTCTGTCTCTCTCTCTGTCTCTCTCTCTGTCTCTCTCTCTGTCTCTCTCTCTCTCTCTCTCTCTCTCTCACACACACACACACACACACACACACACACACACACACACACACAGAGAGAGAGAGAGAGAGAGAGAGAGAGAGAGAGAATGAGAGAGAGGTAATAACAAATTTAAAGGAGAGGAGGGGATGGTGCCTGAATAGAGAGGCAGTCTGGGTGCTGGATACTCAGGACTGTGGGAATGCGTCCTGGCAGAACCTGCTGGGTATATGTTAGAGGATGGGTCAGAGGCTGGCTGGGTAGCATGGATGTCAGAGAAGGAGACATTAAGTTGCAGGCATTTGACTTAATAAAGCACACAGTCCTGGAACCATCTAGATAGTATGGGCTGTGTCCCAGCTGGATGTTTCCTTTGTCGATGTGGAACACACAGCTCTCTGCTCAGAGAAAAGGGGACCCCTCATTTAGGGGGTCAGTGTCCTAGAGACGCCCAATACCTTGTTCCAACATGGTAACAGTTTCATAGTAATGGTAACAGAAAAAAGTTATGAATCAAGGTACCTTAACAATACATCAGTGGGAACACCAGGTAGGCAGGTTACACAGCAAAGTGGGTGACTCTGTTAGAGGCTTCAGACATTATCTGATCCTTAGCTTTGGGGCTGGTGGACACAGGGGTATTGTTTGTACATTCCAAAAAAGATTTCCCTAGTAGTCATAAGGATGCTGAATCAAACACAGAGGAGAGGGATAAATGGCTGTTTAAGACACTTATAATAACAAAGATTATTTGATTCCAGGCCTGTAGCATTCCAACTTTCCATGGTTTTGATCAGCCAATTATCTCGTGGAATGTTTAATAAGAGTGTGGCTTTTTCCTGGGAGCTTTGTGTCCTCTTCCTGGTGGACCTCAGTTTCCAATGTATCATTTAAGCCCTGCATGATACAAAATTTTCTTCTTTTAAAAATGTTAGACTCCTAAATGAATGTGTTTGGTTGAAGGGATAAATAAATATTTGAGAAGAGTAAACAGTTGAAAAATTAAAATATGAATAATTTACAAGCTGACTGTCAGTTATTTGTTGATTGCTAAATTATGTGTTCATGGAATGCTGATTATGTTTAAATATCTGCTTCTGTGTTGCTAAGGGAAACATACTTTCTTCCCTGGCTTTTGTATACAGGCTGTATTTTTGTTTACATTATTCCTGCTTTTCCTTTTTGAAAGAATAATGACTACTGTGTCTCATAAACATATATGTTAATTTTTCATGAAAATTCAGTGAAGTGGGGCATGTAAGAAAGAAAAAAATTATTCAAAGTACCAGTTATGTTTGTAACTTTATTCCCGATGTCTCTGTCACTCTTCCTAGTTCAGTAGGTGAATGGCGGGAGGATGAGGGGGTGGGGACAGGAAGGGACAAACTGTGTGCCTGCTGGGATCACCAGAAATGCTAATTTGCTAAAAATAGGTTGAAATCTTTTAAAAGAAAAGATATTTCCAGTGATATTAATGGAGTCCAACATTCCATACTAAGTTTTATAATTGTGAATTTAAAAGTTAAATTATGTTTCTCTATTTAGGGTTTAGAGACACGTGTGTGCCATGGTGCACATGGTGAATGTCAGAGGACAAGCTGGAGGTGTCAGTTTCATTCTTCCACCATGCAGGCCTTGGAATCAAACCCAGATAACCAGCCCCTCTACCCACTGAGCCATATTGCCAGCCCCTTAAGTGAATTTAATATTAACCAGCAGTTCTTTTTTATACTCTTTCTTTCCATTATTGTTTAAGTATTTCCTTGCTGGGAGAACTTAATCCTTTAGGTTTTAATTTTAAAAATTTTATATATTATTATGGTTATATTGGTGGAAGGGGCTCATAAGCCTAGTTCTTGTGTGGAGGTAAGAGGAGAAAAAAACCCCAAATTTCCTCCTTCCATTATGCAGATCCGGGTATGGAACTCAGGTCATAGGGCTTGGTGGCAAGCCCCTTTACCCACTGAGCCACCTAGCTAGCCTCTTTAGGTTGTTATGGAAAAGACTCCCTTGCTCTTGGCTTTCTAAGCCATTGTTTGTTCCCTTTACACTTACACAGGAATGAGTCCTTGTTCCTTTTCACTGGCAAACCCACCTGTCTGCTACTTCCTGGCTCTGATTAGATTAGTTCAGATGAATCTAAGACCAACTCTAACTTTCACCCCCATTTGACCTTGGGTTGACCATGTCGTTTACATCCATTGCCAGTGTGGAGAAAAAACAGCCATTACATTCTATTGCTGTGATGCACACCATGGCCAAAGCCAACTTGAGTAGAACGTTTGTTTGGCTTCTCAGGTCACAGTTCATCAGTGAGAAAGGTCAAAGTTCTGGCTAGGAATGCAGGAACCAGAAGGCATGGAGGGACACTGCATGCTAGCTTGCTTCTCATGGTTTGCTTAGCTTGCTTTCTTATAGACCCTAAGATCACCTGCCCAAGAGAAAAACTGCCCATAGTGCTCTGGGCCCTCTCACATCAATCATTAATCAAGACAATGCCCTCACGTCTGATAGAAGCATTTCCTCAGGTGAAGATTCCTCTTCCTAGATGACTCTAGTTTGTGTCAAATAGACAAAAACAGAAAACAAAAGCAAAAACAAGCATAATCATCAAATTTTTTTCTTGGCAAGATTCAAATCAAAATATAACAATAAAACAAAGAACAAAGTTATCATTAATATTAAAATATAAAATGGAAATTAGAAATTAAAAATAAAAATAAAATGAATAAATCATCAATAAGACAAAATAAGCAGTAACCTGAAATTTAAGGCTATTATCCACACTGTTAGTGTTTCTTCTGTACTGGGACACATTCCTTCTCCGTAGACTTGCTCTCTCTGTTGGTCTCCTAATGACAGAGGGGAGACTGCTAATGTCAGCAAATAAAACAAGTCAACATCCTCTGAAGAAGATTCTCTGCCAGAATTCCCTGATTTGAGCTTGCTTGCCTGAGAGTCTGCCTTGTCTTCGAATCTTGGGGGCTGGCTCCGTCCTTCCCTGATGGAGGCTCTTCCGGGATATGCAACACTCATCCATCTCAGTTTACCTTTGTCCAGTGTCAGCTTCTGTAGCACTCTTTATGTTCTTCCATGTCGCTTGGCTAGACAATGGTGTGGGGAAAGGGTCCACATCAGCTCTCTGTGCATGGTACATGCCTATCTGTCCACCGTTTGCCTTTCTGCAGCTAAAACCTGTCTTCTGCTCTGTAATTTCCACCATGAGCACACTGGTGGCTGTAGTTGACCCAGGCAGCCAGAAACAGCATGGTGTAGCTCAGGTCACTTCTTTTGGCAGGATTTCACATTTCTATTTATGTGTGTTTTCTTTACCTCTTTTTCTTAATACGACTGGTTGCTTAAACATCAATAGTAGTTCTATTTTTTGAAAACTCCACATGTATATACAGCATATCTTGATCATATATGCCTTCCTCTTCCCCTTCAACATAAGCCAGACCCTCCTCTGGGTGGTCTCTTTCTACCTCTTCTTCTCTGTCCCTCTCTCCTTCCTCTCTTTCCCATTTATAACCCAGTGAGTCAGCCAGTGATGCCAATATGTACATGAACTTGAGATCAGCAGCTAGAGTTTTAACAGCTTACTCGTGACCATGCCCTTCAGGTACAATCTGCTGTGATCAATGCTCCTCCGATAGAGGTGGGGCCTTTGATAGCTCCTCCCTTATCTGCACTGGAGATTGTAATCGGCTGGATCCTGTGAATGTAGCCTCAGCTTCTGTGCCCTTGGGATATAATAGCTGTGCCATGCCCAGAGAACAGCATCTCACAGCATTCTCTCTATCGTCCTGATCCCTACATTGTTTCCCTCCCCTCTTTCTTTATCTTCTCAGAGACTTGGAGAAGGGAGAATATTAATGTTCTGTTCAGGGCTCACAGCTTATATGCAGTATTTTGAACCATCATTAGTCCTGCAGTAGTATCTTTTTTTTTTTTTAATATCTTAACTCATTTTCAACAAGTTTCTACATTGCTTCTGTTCCCTGTGTGCTATCTGAACTGCCCTGTACAGCTTTCTCAAAGCACTACTTTTGTTGAGTTCCTTCCTAGGAAACAGCATCCTAAACTACTTCTTCTTCTTCTTCTTCTTCTTCTTCTTCTTCTTCTTCTTCTTCTTCTTCTTCTTCTTCTTCTTCTTTTGGTGGGGGAAGGGGTCAAAATTTCAGAAGATGGCAAGAAACAATGTGGCTGGAAAGAACAGCAGTATTTTGTTTGGTCATTGTTGCAACACCACTCACTCAGTGTTGTTAATGGACTGTAATGGAGCACATTTGTCTGGTTACATGAGCTGTCATAGCAGTGTTGGTCAGAGCAGAGTGCGCTGGGAGTGGTTAGTCTTCAGCCCACACTGTGTGCACTCTCCTCACATCTGCTGTTGAGGTAAAGTACCCTGACCAATGTAGAGGAGCAGGGCATTTATTTCAGCTGGAAATACTCGATTGCGGTCTGTAACTGCACATGTCAAGTCATAGCAGCAGGAGCTGCTGGTCCTGTGTCCACAACCAGCCGTAGAGAGAGGAGTTGATACATGCATGCTTGCTGTCGCTCAGCTTGATTTCTCCACTCTTATGCAGCTCAGGCTCTACCTAGAGAACAGTGCTGTCCACATTGTCCTATGGTTTCCACAATCCCCTACAGACGTGCCCACAGGCCAACTCAAGGTGGGCAACCCCTTCCTGAGACTCTCTGCTCAGATGGATTTTAGATTGTATCAAGCTGACAACACTATCATGCACACAGCTAGAGAGATGGTGTGGTGGTTTGGAACACATGTCACTCCTGCAGAGAACCCAGGTTTGGTTTCTAGCACCCACATGGTGGTTTACAACCATCTGTCACTCCATTCTCAGGGGATCCAATGCCCTCTTCTAACATCTGTGGGCACCAAGGCATGCACATGGTATACCTCCATGCTGGCAAAACACTCGTACACATAAAATAAAATAAAGAAATCTAAAAAGTTTTAAAAAGTTAATCATGACAGCGTAGCAAACATTTCCCCTACCCAGCTGCCTTTGGTAGCTGTTAGCACCATGATTTCTTTAATATTGTGGTGTGATAGGGCTGTGTGAGATGTCACTTCCTACTTTTTGTTACATAAAAAGCTGTGAAAACAAAACCAAGCCGCGGAGAGACCCTGCTTGAGGTTAGGAAGGCCAGGGCGGAGATTGACTTATATTTTCTGTCTCATAGGAAGGATGCCTCTCGGGAACTAGTCATCCATGCTGTGAGGCAACCAGAGCCCTGGAGTCCCACATGTCAGGAAATGATAGCAGTGATAGCTTGCTTATTCCCCGGCTGAAAATAGCAGTAGCTATTTATACTTTTCCTATTCGTGTTTGATGTTTTCAGAGCACACTCATTTTTGGAGCCTCTGCCTGTAACCATAGTAACAACAAAGAAAAATCTAGCGAGTTTTGAGTCTTTGTTTCTTTCCCCTAGTTTTCACCATGGAACTTGTGCCTCAGTGGGCAGTTTTAGCGGGTTCAGTGGCATAAGGTTTCATTCATGGAGGGTTGTTTTGAGAGGATGTTCTGAATGATGGGCTTCAAGGATGAGACAAATCCACAGTAAAAATCCTCTTGATCTTTTTTATCTTGTATGGACTGTGATATATATATATATTCAAAGAGCAACAAAGAGGTAAAATGCCCCATTAGTCATCCTTATTACTTGACTGTTAATTATGCTTTGTTTTCATTGACCTCTTTTCATCTTCTCTTGACCGCTTAGCCAAGGTGGAGTAATGACCCCCATGGAAAGATTGATGTGCTGATTGTAGGTATGTGGATCAGTAGCATCTCAGGATTTGTGTGCTCTACCTCACATTAGGATGCCCTTCCAAAAGCATCTGTCTTAATGACCCATGTGAGGCTTGCTTTCAATCTTTAGAGCCAGAAGATTGCAGTCTTCCTGAGACTTCTTTGAAGCAGAACTATGGGAAGGCTTGACTTGACCTCTGTCCTGACACTATGACCAACCACAGTTGACAGAAAGGACTAGAGAAACAGTCACACACCTTCCATATCCAGGCCACACTTTACACACCAATGTCTGGGCCACACAGGGTCTTATAAACTCAGCTCAGTGTCTGAAATCTGGGTTTAGTTATGTATCAGGATTGGCTATTGGCTGAGATTCAGGGGACCAGAAGGAAATAATGCCTACGAAAGGTAGCTGTTTTTCTTTCTAGTTATGAATGGACACCCCTTTAGAAGAGAGTTTAGAAAGAGAAGGCAAGGCAGCAATTAGGCTTCCCTGAGACATCTGACACCTCCAGATGTCTGCACTTAGACATGGAGCAGCTTTCCTAAGCATTCCAGGGACAAGTGTTGGGTATTAGTGAACCCTGAATAGAAACATCCCATCCTGGAGTGAAGGCCCCAGCAACCAAGGCAATTCTAAAGGTGGGTCATAGGACTTAGGAAGTAAATGGCTTAGAAGTTCCTAAAACAAATCAGATTCACAAGGTCTCCCCTTAAGATTCCATAAACAGAAGGAATGGTTAAAGGAGAGAGACTGTCAAAGTGTTCGGTCTCACGGAATGTTAACCGAGTCAGGGTTACAGCTTTCATGAGTCATTACCTTTGTTGGGAGTCTTTTGAGTAATGCCCCTGTCTCTGTGTCAGTCATGCTCCTGTTGGTAACCCTCACCTATGCTCCTGTGGTAACTCCTTGCTTCACCAGGTTGGAGTTTGGTGATCAACTCTCTGTCTGGGGTTAGTAGATGTTCATGTCCCCCCAGAATAGTGCCACACAAATGGTCCATCTAGATTGTCCCCTCGAACAACACAGTTCTCTTCCATCTAGGACCTGCTAGCTAGGCATCTCTCAGGAACACACATCTGACTTCTGTTTTGTAAAAATGTGTGTAAGCCAGACGTAAAACTCTGCTGAAGGAGAAAGTAGCTCATTTAAATCTCTTTAATGGGTTGGTTTTATTGTGCTTAGACACCTGTGTCTCATTCACTCTTTATCGTATTTATTGGTTTTCATGTTTACAGCACTGTATGTTAAAAAGCAATTAAGAAGGAGAGACTAGTGTGTAGAGCCATTGTTGATGGAGTATCCAGGGGCCTCTTGGAACAGGGCCATCCATGGTAGAATGTTAGCTCTTCAAACTGCCAATAGCAAAGTGCTGATGAGGTAGACCAGTACCCTTGGAGATATTCTCCTAGCTATCAGGACACTCGTCATCAAAGTCACAGTACATCTTGTGGGTGCATTTGCTCTTGGGAGGAAACAGGTGCACGAAGATGGCTTACCCATCATGCTCTTCTCCTATGGTGGCCATTTATACACATGACTCATCTAGGCATGTTTTTTTCCTGATACCTCTGCTAGCTTATGGAGCAGGTAAGATTCACTTGAGGACCATAAAAAAAAGAAAAACAGCATGCAGGAAAGAGAAACACTTCTTTGTGAAGGCAGCAGATTGAACTTACTTTCAAACACCTGTGATAACATCCAGTTCTATGTTGTAATATGTCTTCCTGTATTTAAAACATTTTCTTTGAGACAGTCTTTCTATGCTGCCCATGTAGGCTTTGGGGTGACTAGGAAGCCCAGGGGGATCTTAAACTCATGAAGCATCCCTGTGTTGACATCATGACTGTTGAGATTATTGAATACATCACCATGCCTGGCTGTTTTTTCCTTAAGGAAAACAATGTTATACATTTGCATAGAAAAACAATCAATCTAGTAGTTCTTCTGGACCTGTTTTGAATTTGTATAAATGAGTGGGGGAGCAGGTGGTCTCTGCTGTCACAGATCTTCCTTTGCAGAATGGTGGGAGAGAGTGCTTCTCTGTCCAGTACTGAATTCTAACACAGAATGTTTCTGGAACACATTCAGGAAGCCCAGATTTCACCTCTTCTTTTTGGAAAGCTATGGAGTAAGTCTCTCTTCCTGCAAACAGGAGGTTGGTTGAGTTTACTCTCAGGGTCTGGTAGATGGCATTGACCTTGTATGACTGGTGGTCTTTCTGAGTCTCACCTCAGAAAAATTAGGGGGCTCAGCTGGACTGCTTCAGTGCGGCACTTGAAAAAGAGCATCTTGTGGAGTCAGACAGGACAGGATGGGAACCAGCATAAGCCTGTGAATATGATTAGAAAAGAAAGAAAGAAATGTGGGGTGCCTGGGAGCTCAGGAAGAACCCCTCATTCATTCCCCAGCAGAAATTGTTGGCTCTTCTGTGTGCCAGATATTATGTTGAATTCTGGGGAGATAATAAATGATGAGAGAAACCTAAAAAAAAAAAAAATGAAGTTGAAAGATACTATGGGATGTGGTTACAAATTTGGTTAATTAAAGACAAAGCAAACTGTAACTGTTTATTCAGCTATGACCACTTGATACCTAAAGGAACAGAGATGTAAAAGAAAATATTGCATTGACTGAAGTGTAATCCTGCCATTGGGTCTTGATTATAGTTGTGTGTGTGTGTGTGTGTGTGTGTGTGTGTGTGTGTGTGTGTGTGTGTGCATGCGTGTGTGCGTGTCTATTTGCTAGCTGGTTAGTGATTTCAAGGGATCGTTCTGTCTCTCCCCTTCCAATAGTAGGACTGCCAGTGTGAACCACCATGCTCATTTGTGCTGGGGATGCATGGGATCATGTTTACATATCGAACTACCCTCCCAGTCTCTTACTTGCAGTCTTTTCTTCTCTTGCCCACAGGTAGTCACCCTCAAGCTGTTTCTGTGCCTCTACTTACCTAGAACACAGAATTCACTGTGTTCTATGGGACCTGCTTCAGTTGCTATACTGGTAGAGTAGGCAACATGTGTTTGAAGAGTCAATAAAGATGTACAGGAGATTTTTCTTCTGGCCCTTATTGGTCTGGTTATCTTTGAAACACTGTGATCATTTTTGATTGCAGACTATATCCACATATGTGTATCCACTGACATATGGGTGCATACACATACAAGAGCATAGTATGGGCATAGAAATGTGTGCATAGACAGTGGGTGTGCATTACCATTTTGATCTTAGTTGCTGTTTCCTATATTTAAAAACTATCTTGCAGGATACTATAGAAATAAGATGTTTAGGAGTCATGAAACCTATCTGTCAAATGTAATTGTGGAAACTCCTAGAACATATGTCATATGTGTTTTCAGTAGGTACTGAAAGATTGAAGAAGAAATCCTGAAAATGATGGGATGTGTTTTTTTTAACATGCAATTTTAACTAAAAGGAAATATAATTTTCCATGCAATTTTAAGCAAAAGAGTGGATATCAGCAAAAAATAAAATAACATAAAATAAAATAAAAAAATAAATGTATCCAAAGGACAGTTATCTTAGGATTTCAATTGGTGTGAGAAACACCATTATCATAGGGAACTTGGGGAAGAAAGTATTTATTTCAGCTTACAGTTTATAGTCTATAACCAACGGCTCCTATATTAGGAACTCAAGGCAGGAATCTGAAGGCAGGAGCTGTTGCAGAGGCCATGGAGGAGTGTTGCTTATTGACTTGCTCCTTCTGGCTTGCTCAGCCTGTTTTTTGATACAACTCAGGACACTTGATGAGAGGAGGCCACACCCACAGTGAGCTGGGCTATCCCACATCAACCATCAATCAGGAAAATTCATGAAAGACTTACCTACTAGCTAGTCCAGTGGGGTCATTTTCTCAGTTGAGGTTCTCTCCTCCAAAATTACTTTAGCTTGTGTCAAGCTGACATAAAAGTAGCCAGCACAACAGTCGACAGCTGGCAGTGGCTTAAAAATCCATATATAGGTGCAGCAACTATAAATTGCAAGTGAATTATTCAGGAATGTACAAAGTAAAACAAAAAATAAGAAAAAAGAATTTCCAAAGTAAAGGTGGTAGTAAGAAGTATTATTTAAAATATGACCTATGACATAGATAACAGTAAAAACAAATCTGTGATAGAATTTGATGGGTTGCATTTAATGGTGATATCCAAGGTAGAAATGACCCAAATTGTAAGACGGGCATTGAGTTTGAGAGCAGTGAGCACAGTGCAGTAGAATTTGGTTCCTGGTTCTCTCTCTTCTCTGCTCTCTTGTTCTTTTCTTTGAGTGTGTGTATTTTAAAATCTTATTTTATTATTTATTTTAATCTATCTATCTATCTATCTATCTATCTATCTATCTATCTATCTATCTATCTTTATCTCTGTCTCTCTGTATGCTGTGCCCTCAGAGGCCAGAAGAGGGCATCAGATCTCCTGGACCTGGAGTTGTAGGTGATGGTGTGATACCAGATACAGGTGTTGGAAACTAGACTCCCATCCTCTGGAAGGGCAGCAAGTAGTCTTAACTATTGAACCATCTCCCTAGTCCCACACTCTCTCTTTCTCTTTAAAAAACTGAGACCAATAAGAGACAAAATTTTTATAAAAGTAACCAGAGAGATAAAGGAAATTAACAAGGTAAATTGCCAGTAATGACTAAGATTAACTATGTAGTCAGTTCAATGTAGTCATACACAGATATAGCAATCAGATCAAGCAGCATTGCTAATTATGAATACATGCTAATGCAGATTACATAAGGGAAACATAATTTTTTTTTAAAAAAAATGAGCCATTGTTATAAAAATGATTACAGGGGAAATAGGAAAAAGTGGAACAGACATAAAAGAAATCACAAAAGATATATTTAAATTTAGTCCTTAGAAAGATGTCTGGTCCAATGGATATCAAGAATGAGTTCTTTCCAAACATTACATAGAGTAAAATTTTTGAGTCACTGGAGATTAAAGTGGGCTTGGTGCTACAAATCTGCAATTTTAACATTCTAGAGGTAGAGGCAGGAGAATTGGAAGGTCATGGTCAGCCTCTGCTTCAAACAAACAGAATGTAGTAAAATTAGGTCTAACCAAACACTTAAGTTTTACTTGAAATGCAAGCAGTAGAGTTATTTTTACTACTAGTTATAACTGTGCATTCTCTTTGTTGAGCTACACTTGATTTGAAGTATGGTAAAGATGCACTTCATATCTAAGGGGGTGAAGAATATACATTCATTAATGTCCTTGGGAAACTGACTTGGAATATAAAAAGCACTCAATAAAATCAAGGAGGACACAACAGCCTTTAGATGTGCATAACTCTGGAGCAGACAGGTTGTTAAGGTGAAAAAGCAAATGGGTGGCACACAGGAAGGGCAAGTGCATATTCATGTTGATTTTCAGTCAATAACACGCGGCAATAATCTTGAAAATCCTAAGAAAAAGGCTGAAGGAAATAAAATAGAGGAAAATTAGCATAAAATAAATTAAAAGAACAAAAGCTAGAAAATATGTTTCAAACAAATATAGGAGGCATATGATTGAAATGATGTTTGCCAAGATTGATAACAAACCAGTAAGTGGATATTCTGTTTTCTTAAAAATGTATCCTTTTTATGCATGTGAGTGTTTTGCCTACATCTATGTTTGTGAACCATGTGAGTGCCTGGTGCCTGAGGAGACCAGTCAAGGGTGTCAGATCCCTTGAAACTTAATTTCCAGATGGTTGTGATCTGTCTTGTGGGTTCTAGGAATAGAAACTGGGTCTGCTGCAAGAGCAGCAATGCTCTTCACCGCTAGCAGTCTCTCCAGCCCTAAGTAAATATTCTTGAAGAAAATAGGTAATCTATACTGTGCTACATGACATCTGTCTGTTGTCCCATTGATGTGAAGGATATGTGTTGTCAGGAAACAAACAACAATATCTCACTGCTTAAGCAATATTAACCGTTTGTAAAATTGACTAGTGAATGAGAAACAATTAAGTTAAAGCAATAGAGAGTGAATTCAGGTAGAGTATGGGCACAAGTATTCATGATAAAAAACAGAACAAAACTCTATTGCTTTCTAATTGTCAGTATCATTCTGCCTGTCAGTATCCAATGCCAATGCCTATAAATTAACAGGAGTGGCATTTATGCCACCTGGGAAAGTATATGTGAAATTCTTACAAGCATGTCAAAGTATTGTGTTTCTCTATTATCTATCTCTGACCCCTTCCATTTATCTTTCTAATCATATTTCTATCTTTCTACATTAAGAAGGAAGGCTATAGGTAGCCAGGAGAAAATACAACCCCCTCTCTTTCTCTCTAATATTTGTTAAAGCATAGTACAAAGATATTCCCACTTTATGAATCTCTAAATATATAGTGTTATAAAAATATTTACAATAAAGTATGTAATGCCCCAATATAATAAACTACGACGTAAAAGGTGAGGTGATAGCCATTTGTTGGCAGCACACTGTTGGTCATTTGGGTGGTGCTTACTCTCACACTAGGCAGACTCTGAAATCTCAGTAACTTAGTACAATGAATGGTTCTGTCTTTCTCATATCACAGCTGAATGTAGTCACTCCATGTGGAACATATATTCACTACAGTTGCCAGAGAAAGGGAACAAAGCAAACTAAAGGGTCACTTTGGATTTTTTCTAAGAGATTGTATCATATGTTTGCCCACATTTATTTGTCCTGCATATAGACTACAGAGGCAGGTGAGAAGAGGAGAAACCAGGAAGATTTTATTCTCATTAGTGCTGTCTGATTTAGCTAGAATATGAAGGGAAGCCAGGTCTCTGTGATGACCCAGTTGCACTACAAATGCCTGAAAATTACAAGAGCAAATTGCTCTATTGCTTTGGCAATAGGTCTCTCACTTAGGAGTTATTTGGAGAACCTTGAACTTGCCTTTCATTTTTATAAAGCATTGCCTGTCCACATAGTATCATTGCCATCATTGCCATCATCATCATCATCATCATCATCATCATAATCATCATCATCATCAGTTCTCATGATCATCATCATTACCACAACCACACTTGGAATAGATCTGAGTTCTGGTCAGGGAATCAAAAGCCTTCCAAATCTTGCCTCACAGGATGTTGAAATCAGTATATTGGAAGTGAGTAGAGTTCTGGTGGTCAGTGCTAATAATATTTGGACCAAGCAGGATGAACTGTAGTGTTCTGTAGATCCATGTTGTCCCTTCCTCATTATCTCTTCCTTCTCACCCCCCGAGGCTTTCATCTGGAGCTCACTTTGACTTTGTGCCCCAACTGCTTCAGAACCCACAGCTGCACGTCCAGTGGACACAATCAGTGGTTTTCTCTGAAGGATGCTATCTGCCTCTAAGCTACCCACCTTTCTGCTCACTTTATCTTTTGTTTTGACCACGAGAGGCACCAGTTAAATGGTTGCTTCATCAACAACAGCTTGGGACAACTAAACGTGTTTTGTGCCCATTTCTCTCATGCTCACCTTTCATCAAGACTTAGGTTTTTGGTGTCTTTTCACAATATTCTATATTTCAACATTTTTTTTTTAAGAAACTTTAAAGTCCATATCAGGGAATCAGTCACTCCAAAGACCTTTAGGAGAAGGAATAGTAAAGGGCTCTTTGAAATAGGCAGTTTGACCCACCTTGGGACTTCTTGCCCTTTTTGGGGAGGGGATGATGGGTCAGGGAGGGAGGAGGCTGAAGGCTGACTGGGAGGAATTGGGAGGAGGAAAGGGAGGGGGAGCAAGGGGATAAATGGATAAAAAAGACTTTATTTTATAAATAAAAAAAGAAATAGGCAATTTGAGTTTGTGTACTTAGTAAGTTGGGCAGCAGTTTCCTGGGTGCTCTTGTGATTGTGTTTAATTAAAGGGTGGCTCAGAAGGTAGGATGTTTATGGGAAGCCAAGAGAAAGAAATGTGGCAATCAGTTTAACAAGGAATCAGAAAGAAATCAGAGCCCTCTCAGAATTCACAAAGAATTTTGCATTCTTCTATTCCAGAGGGAATTTCAAAATCTCATTTACATATTGCTTCTCTATTAGGTGGGGTCTTGAAGTACTCTGACCAGACTTTTAATATTTCTATGAAGATGATATTCATGAATAAAAACCAAAAGATTCTCCCATTTCTCAGAACATAGCGTGTTAGAAATAGATCAGCCTTAGATGCTAGATGATGACCTGGTTTCTATGGTGATGTGTTCATTATCTCATTCTTTGCTAAGTTACCCAATTTAATTGCCCCATCCTTTCATCGCACCTCCTCCTCCTCATTCAACACTTACCAGATCTGTTTCTGTGGCTACGTAGGCAGGAAAAGAGCCTTTACAGCAGGCTGCCGACTGAGACGGGAACACACACATACACACAGACACACAGACACACACACACGCAGACACACACACACGCAGACACAGACACATACACACAGACACACAGACAGAGACACACACAGAGACATACACACAGAGACACACACACAGACACATAAACACACACACACAGACACACAGACACACATACACACACACACGCAGACACAGACACATACACACATACACACACACGCACACACAGAGACACACAGACAGACAGACACACAGAGACACACAGACAGACACACACACACACACACACACAGACACACACGCAGACACAGATACATACACACAGACACACAGACACACACACAGACAGGCACACACAGACGCACATACACACACAGACACACACAGAGACACACACACACAGACACACACACAGACACATAAACACACACAAAGACACACAGACACACACAGACACAGACACATACACACAGACACACAGAGATACACAGACACACACAGACACACACAGAGAGACACACACAGACACACACATATACACACACAGACAGACACAGATACACACAGACAGACACAGACACACATACAGGCACACGGACATACACACACACAGACAAACAGACACACACACATAGACACACACAGGCACACACAGACATACACACAGACATACACACAGACACATGCATACACACACGCACATAGGCACACACACACATAAACACACACACAGACACATAGACACAAGAATTTTAGCAGAATTTCAGGATGAAGGGATGCAAAGCAGTAGGAATATATTCTCTACATATATACAGTGTCCCCTGGTACCCTTCAGAGAGAGATGCCCTGTCTGGTGCAGAGAGATGCCATGCTACCTAGACTTTGTATGCTATTTGGACATGTCTGGCAGGTTATTAATTACATGTGGCCAAAATAGTACACAAAGAAAAAGGTTCTTATGTTTTCACTTTGCCAAATCTCCCTCTCTGCACCTTTTCTAGTTTCCTTTTTAAAGTTCTTTCCTTTCTATGTTTTCTTTCTTTGAGGACCTCTTTTTAAAGTGATAGGTAGTAGATGTGGTATGTAATATGAAGTTTCTGGCCCGGACTAACCCTATGGATCAGACCTGCCCACCCATGCTTAGCCCCCCCCCCAAATGACTCAGATGCTTGTATTAATTACATTCTGTTTGGCCTATGGCTCCGTCATATTGCTAGCTAGCTCTTGCATCTTGACTCAGTCCATTTTCATTAATCTGTCTTGCCATGTGGCCTGTGGTTTACCTGTGTTACTTTTATATGTTTACTCTTGGGCAGCTGGATGGCATTTCTTCTGACTCTGCCCTCCTTCCCCTATCTGTGCCCCAATTTCCCCACCTACTTCTAAGATGCCTGCCATAGGCTAGAACATCCCTTTATTAAAGAATGATATTCACAGTATACAGAGAGACATCCCACAACAGTGCTATCTCAGGTGGGTGAGGTGGTAAGGATGAATAGCAAGATAGTGATTAAGACAGGAAAAGCATGCTTTTTTTTCTTCCCACATCAGCACTGTTTAGTTTAAGACTCATTTGCAAGAAGAACATGATGTCACAATTATTGCTTTGTTTTTCTGATTTGATGCAAGTGATATTTAAGTTTTAAAAACTGTTATAGCCACAGAGTACCAGAAATACTGGTCTGTGCATGAATTTCACATATACACAAATGATACATCTATAATGCTTTATACACTCTACTCCAGAATGAAGTAATCCCATCTTCTGTGAGGAAGTTAGATTACAAAACAGTCAGAATCTGCTCCCTCTCACATGCATTTTTCAGTCAGTGGTGGTCTGAATACTGCATGGGCCCACTGTTTCACTCATCATACTAACAGACCAACAGACAATGCCCTGATTCTGTGTTCCTTTTAGTCCAAGGGCATAAAGATTATGTTGGCTTCCTTAGACTCTGCGATGGTTAGCTTTAATGGTCAGACTGGCAGAAATCAGGGTTACCCGAGAAGAGAGTCTCAGTGAAGGATATTGAGTTGACCTGTGGGCATGTCTCTGAGGAATTGTTTTAAGACAGTTACTTGATGTGGGAAGACTCAGCCCACTGTGGGCAGCACCATTCCCTAAGAGTGGGGAAGCTGAACACAGCAAACAAACAAGTGAGCTGTGTACCATCATTTCCTTCTGCTCCTGACGTGAATGTGGGTGTGCATGCAACCATTTCCCTCTGCTCCTGACTGAATATGATGTGATTACTTGCTAGAAGTTCCTGCCTTGACTTCCCTACAATGTAGTTACCTAACATTCACAGTTAGGAACAGAGGGACAAAGTGAAACTGAAATAATCATTATATTCAAGGCAGGCTTATGGGTGTCTAGAATTGTATCTGCAGTAAGAAGGCCATGGGAAGGGGCAAGACCAGAGTTATGAAAGAATGCAGTAATATTCTTCAGAAGTCAGCAACATCTGTAAAGTGCCGTACCAACGTTGTGGTGAGTCTGACCTCTATTCTGATGCTATGGCGACAATCCCAGGCAGTCTGTAAAGGAATGAATGTGAGTGTGTTGTAACAAAACTTTATTCGCAAGGCAGACAGTGAATCAGATTTGATCTTCATGTCACAGTGTCCTGGAACCAAGTACAAACTAATGAGTGAGATGTGAGGCTGAATAAGACAGATCAATGGTTTTGGCAAGATAAAGCCCAGTACCAATGACATAAGACTATTAAATATGTACACCCTGTATGCTTGATTCTCTTCTAAATTTTCCATCCACCACACATTGCACCTTCATAAAAATCAATAGTATGTGTAATAATTTCTTGGAGACACAGAGGCTCTATGATGTTCTTCATGATCATTAAGCTAGTGAGTGACAGAGCTGGTGTTTAGACTCTTAATTATTTTACAGTAAGTGCCTGTAAATGAGAGATGGTCAGGAGGAAATCCAGGGATGGGGTTGCCATGCCTGAATAGACTTCCTGTTGTTTCAGAGCATACTGCATCTGGAAAGCCAAAGCAGGGTGGAGAGGCTGGGCCTCTACACATCCAGCTCCTAGATCCATCTGGGTGGAGCTGAGGAGAGGCAGAGAGTGGAGCGGATCTCTAGAACATTATCGGAACGAATATAAATATAGTGTGAAGAAAAATTGCAAAATAGACACACTTGAACTCACTGTTCCACTTAGAAACAAATAATTACCAAACTCACAAGACTCTTGCTTGAGCCCTCCATGTATCTATCTATTCCAGTCCACTGCCTCTAAATTAACTGAGTTATTTCCATATTTAATTAGTATTTCCCTTGGTTTCCTTTATAGTTCTAAAAATATGCATTCTAAACAGAATGGTATTTAGTTTTGTCTGGTTTTTACCCCTTTTTGTGGATGCACTGGGACTATATTGGTGACACTATAGGCTTAAGTGATTACATTACTTTTTAAAAGTTTTATTTTGAATTACATGGATATATGTGCATCTACGTGTGGTTATGTGCACATGTATGCAGTGCCCACAGAGATCATTAGAGGTCATCAGATTTCCTGGGGCTGGAGTTACAGGTAGTTGTGTGGTGCCCACAAGAGTCATAGGAATTGAACTTTGAAAGAGTACTTAATCTTGACCACTGATCCTTTTCTGTAGATCCAAATTTATCATGAATCATACTGTAACAACATCATGGACATTTTAGAAAAGGGCAGATATTACTGTGTTCTCATAAAACTTTATTTATAAAATGAACAGTGGATTGGATTTGGCCTCTGTCATAGCTTGCTGAATTCTGAAATACAATTTTATAGTGTGAATATGCTCTAATTTATGTATTTTTCTGGATTAATGGCTATCAGATTTGCTTTATATATTTTTTTCCTTGGGGCAGTGAGGCTGAGTTACAGATGCCATTGGCTAGCAAGGGGCAACAATATTGTGGGTAGGGAAATATTGCTTTATATTTTAAACTGCTATGGATTCATTATGCTATGCATTTTATGTGTGTTTCATGTTATGAAGCAGAACAAGAATTTCCATAGGACACATTCTTACCAGCCTTATAAATAGACTGTGAATACGTTTAAGAAGATAGAATATCAAGTTGCTTTGCAATGTCATGTATCAATTTCTATGTCTACATGCAGTGCCTGAGCATGGGAGTAACTATGTTTCCTCCCTAACACTTCATAGGTACTAATGTCATAAATGGGGAAAAGTAACTCGTTGTGTATGTACATGTGTGTGAATGTGCACAGGCAAATGCCTGTCTTCACTTCTCCAGTGTGCCACCATGCCTAGCTTTTTACATGGGTGTTGGGAATTGAACCTATAGCCTCATGCTTGCATGGCAAGCATTTTGCTTATTGAGCTGTCTCCCCAGATCCCTACCTTTGACTGTTTTTCAGGATTTAATATTTCCTTCAGACACTTCCTATTTACTAAGAACTACCTTCTACCAGATGTTAGCATGATTGATGAGGAACATGCCTTAATTACTTCCTTCATGCTGGCAGAATTGGCAAATGAGCCAGCAATATAAGCACAGAGAAGTTCCCTCTGGATCTAGATGGGCAAGCTTGTATCTCCACATCAATCAAAATGCCATTCACTTTCTTGAGTTTTAGAGGCTGAGTGGTTTAGGCTTATTCATATTTGATTTCATATAGTTTGAAATTTTTTGTCTCCTTCAGAACTCATGTTGAAATGTCATCTCCAATGCACCATAGTTGGGAAGTGGGGCCAACAGGGCAGTGTAGTGACAGCTCTGGCCTTATGAATAGAATGATGCTGCTCTACCAAAGACTTCTGGGAGTGGGTTGGTTTTTACATTCTTTTGCCATATGAGAAACACCATTCATTCTTTCTGGATGTCACAGTGGTCAAGGTACTATCTCGTTAGCAGACACTGGACCCTCATCAGGTGCCAAATGTGTCAGAATGTTGACATTGTAGCTTCTCAATATCTAGGTCTATAAGAAATAAATTTCCATGATTTGTAAGTTATATATTCTATTATACTAGCAAAAATATACTGTCACTATTCCTACTGCTAATTAGTAGAAGAAATCTGGAAAGTTATTTAATTCTTTAAAACCTTTTTCAATGTATATTTATTTTTATTTTATGTGCATTGTGTTTGGTCTGCATGCATATCTGTGTGAAAGTGCCAGATCCCCTGAAACTGGAATTATAAGCAAGTGTGAGCTGCCATATGAGTGCTGTGAAATGTACCTAGGTCTTCTGGAGAAGTAACCAGTGCTCTTAATTGCTGAGCCATCTCTCTAGCCTCAGTTATTTAATTATTAAACATTAGTTCTTTCAATAATATGATGAATATAATAATATCTCTAATAATGTTAGTTATTAGCTGTTAATTTTAAGTCTTTTCTTATTTTGTAAGGACCAAAAGGCTAAAAAGTCCATCTGGAGCTCTGGTTAGATTCTCATGCAAACTCAGACAAATGATAAGTTGAAGGAGCTAGTTTTTGTTCTCTGATTGTGGCAAATGAGTAACCATGATGATATACAATGGATGTGATGCTTGCTGTAGCTAACAAATGAGCTTCTGGAAGCTTAAATTTCAGTGCAGAAAACAAATGAAATAATCAATGGGGCTTCCCATAAGCCACATACTTCTAGACTTCTTCCATGTCTTCAAAGATTTTTCAATGTTCTTTCCTTCCCTTCACTCTATTTGATAATCTCTTTATCAAATATGGGGTGGGGCACACCTGTAATCTCAGCACTCAGAGAGCCAGGCAAAACAACTGAGAGTTCAAGGCCACCCTGGGTTATGTGATGAGAACATTAAAAATGTGACAACATTGGCACTAGAGATATGGCTCAGTAGTTAAAAGTAAGTACTGCTCTTTCAGTGGGTCCGCATTATATCATCAGCATCACTGTTGGGTAGCTCACCATTGCTTGCAACTCCACCCCAGGGGAGAACTCTCCTGGCCTCTGAGGACACCCACATGCACATGTGAATGCACACACACACACACACACACACACACACACACACACACTGCACAAACCTGTAGCACCATAATAAAATGCAGTTTACAAATAATAATCTATTTGTTCAGTCTTTTTCTATGGACATAGCTAGAATATTTCATATTCTTTGGGTGGACCTCTGTCTGTGAGCTGGACCACAGGGCTCATGCGTAGGAAAGACTGTGGGTTATTAGATGATGAAGGGTGATTGAAACAAATCAGGGAAGAGTGTCTGAGAGCTCTGGCTGTTTTCAGGACGTCTTTGCTTGTTGGATATGCAGGCAGAGCAAGTGAGGTGGCTGCTTTTCTAGGAGAATAACTACAGGAGGCTGAGGAATGAGGTCTTTAGAAATGTGAAAGATACTGACTGCCCTAAGTGGAACATCCATATTATGTCCCCCGAAACAAAGTAAAACAAAACAACAAAAGTCGGGGTCCACTTGTATAGAAGAATAGGTAGAAATAGTATGGGGATGTGAGCAGTCAAAGCTAACTCTGGAAAGAGCATGGCCATTGAGCTCATGAACTCACTGTAGCTGTGGTTATCTGCACAGGAGTGGGTCAATCTTTCATCATGGATGCCTTTTATTCACCCCTCCCTGAGGGTTCATTGTCAGGTAATGGTTGCTATGGAAGGGTATAGTAGGAAGTTTCTGACTTGGCCTAGCCCTGAGATACAGACCAGCAGTCCCAAATAATCACACAAAGTCTTATATTAATTACATGCTATTTGGCCTATGGTTCAGGCATACTGCTTGCTAGCTTATAACTTAACCCATTTCTATTCATCTACGTCTTGCCACATGGCTCGTGGCTTACCTGTACTCCATTATATCTTGCTTGTTGGGCAGCTGGATTGCATTTCTCCTGACTCCGCCATTTATCTATGCTTGGATTTCCTGCCTGATTACAAGTTGGCTTTACATATGCCAAAACCAGTTCATTTATTATTCAATAATAATTCACAGCCTACAGAAAGACATCCAACATCAAAGAGGTATGTTGTTTTCTCTGGTAGTGTAGCTACTGATATAGTCCCCAGGCTCTAATAAATAGCTTCTTATATGTGCTCCAGCCACCATCTCTAAACTCCGTGAATCATACAGAAAAAGAAGCCATACAAGCAGATATCCTGGAAACCAACAGAGGAAATGAGACTCTGGGACTCAGATATTTGGGCCATGAAATACTGTCTACGCTTTACCCCATTTCCCTTTTCCAATCTTCTCTACTCTTGTCTTCCATGGAGGAAAGAAGGTGAGTTATCCAAAGTTCCCTCCATCTTCCTCTGCCCCTATAGTCACCTACATCAAAGCAAAGACAAATAGAAAACTGTATTTACATTGCTTGTACCCATTGGACTCTGCGTGTGTGTAAATGAGCATGCTGTGAACGTAAAACATTATGGGTATGTACATCTTACATATGTCATATATGGTTTCTCAGAACTGCAAATGAGGGGAGCCTTGCCTTTCCCCTTCCTTCCTCCCCACTTTCCTTTTCCCCTTCTCCATCCTCTTTCCTGTGTGTGTGTGTGTGTGTGTGTGTGTATGTATGTGTGGTGTGCACATGTGTATATATATGCAAGTATGTGTGACTTTGGCGTGCATGAAAGCCAGAGGACATTGAGTGTCCTTCTCTATCACCCTTTGTCTTACTCCCTTGAGGAAGGGTTTCTCACTGAACCTGGTCCTAGACTGGCAGCCAGCACACCATTGTAATTATCTTGTCTCCCTGCGTCCCCAGTGGCAGAATGGCACATAGGCAGCCATGTCTGGCTTTTTACTTGGGTGATGAGACCAAAACTCAGGTCCTTATGTTTGTGCAGCAAATTCCCTCACCCACTAAACCACCCACTAAATCCCATCATTTTTAAAGCTGTGCTGCTTTATTTGGTGATCTGTGTCCAGTTTATTTCAGTTCAGGGCAAGTTGAAGCCATCCCGCCATTCCATTTAATAATGCTTCTACACTCTGCCACTGCAGGGGTGTGTGTGTGTGTGTGTGTGTGTGTGTGTGTGTGTGTGTGTAGCTCAGAGCTTGGAGAAAACATGGCTTCTGAAGAATTTTGTCTTTAGAGAGGTCACATTTTCTGTATCTCTATCTTTCCACACCATAATTTTAAGCAGGAAGCAAGGGTTAGTTCTTTCTTACTTTTAAATCAGGGACAATATTTGGCAGCTGTATTGAAGTAAGTACATTTGGCCTCACCTTGCAGATCCCTTTGTGGTTTCTCTTATTTGTAAAATGGGAATAATGCTGTTTATTTCAGAAAAATTACTGTCATTATGTAATGTGATAATGGGTCTGAAAAGATGTCCAAGCTTCAATGAAAGAGTCTGGGAGGCCTGATAATCCCAAGTGCCCAGTGAGTGTGCTGAATATGGGCATAAAAGATCTACAGCTTTGCTTACCAGGTCTCACAAAAGATGAGCTGATGTTGGGTTTCAGCATCCTATCTGTGGTGGACTGAATAAGAACGGCCTCCAGCGGCTCATATGTTGGAATGCTTGATCTCTAGTTGGTAGAAATGTTTAGGAAGAATTAGGAGGCATGGCCTTGTTGGAAAAGTGTATCACTGAGTGTAGACTTTAAGTTTTCAAAAGCCCTATGTTACTCCAAACTATCTCTGCCTTCTGCTTGAAAATAAGGATGAAACCCTGAGCTGTTATTCTAGCACTGTGCCTGTCTGCCCACATGCTATAATGGTCATGGACACACCCCATGAAACTGTGAGCCCCTCAATAATCTCTTTTTTCTATAAATTGCCTTGGTCGTAGTGTCTTATCACATCATTTGAGAAAGTAACTGCAATAGGAATTGGCACCAGAGAGTGGGTTATTGTTATGATAGGCCTGACCATGTTGGTATTATTTTTTGGAGGAATGTGGAAGACTTTGGGAATTTGACAAGGAAGTAACTGAATGCTGTACATGGAGCTTAATGGGCTGTCCTGGTGTGGACTGTGGAGGCCCAACTCTGTTGGTTTCTCAGGGGGATATTATGATCTACTGGCTAGAAATCTTTCTTGTGATATTTTGTCAAAGACTGTGGCCCTAGTCCTAAAAACTTGCCTTAGGCAAAGTTGAAAAGTTTTGAACCAATTTTGTTGGCAGCAGAGATTTCAAGATGACCTAATATTGACTGTCACTGCATTATTAGGGATCACTCTTATGCAGATCTACAATGAAAAAGAGTAAGTAGGGCAAACAGAAATGCAGAATGTCCAGTTTGAGGAGAAAATTTAAGTTGGAATCAGGGCTGTGCTGAAAGAGTAATGATGCAAAATGGAATAAAGAGAGAGGAACCCTCAGGGCAGGACCCCAGTTAATCTTCTAAAGGAACACTTAGGAAAATGTAATTCCAGAAGAAGGTCAAATTCCATCGCAAGTAGGCAGCTGAATTCAGCAGTATTAACCACATGGATATGACATTAGAGTCATGAAGGACACAGACCTAAAAGGATTGTCCACAATAGCTGAGGTCAGGTATGGGAAAGGGAATTCCTACATAGAGGCCTGGAGAGACCATTGCATAAAGCTGTGAGAATGAAGCATTGAATCTTTGGAGACCCAAAAATTTTGATTTTGAAAATGCCAACAGTGTGGGATACTTGCCAAGGAGAGTGGCAGTCAGCAAAATTGGAACAGAAGAGCCATCTAAGTTCATTGACATCAGCTATGGAGTTATAGGATTTGGAGTTTGCCCTGCTGGATCTCACTCTTGTGAGATCATTTCCTGCTATGCCCCTATGTTCCCTTTTGGAATAGTAAAGTGTTTTCCAGCACATTGTATGTTGGAATTCTGTAATTTGCCTTTTGATTTTATAGGTTAAAATTAAGAGATTGTCTTGAGTCTCAGAAGAGGTTTTTCACTTTTAAACTGTTAAGAACAAAGACTGTGGGAACTTTTGAAGTTTGACTAACTACATTTTGCATTATGATATGGCCACAAGGCTTTAGGGGTCAGAGAGTGGAATGTGGTGGTTTGAATGAGAAAGCCCCAATAGTTCAAATATTTAAATGCTTAGTTCCCAGTTAGTGGAACTGTTTAGGAAGGATTGGAAGGTGTGACCTTGTCAGAGGAGGTGTGTCTCTGGAGGCAGGTTTTGAGATTTTTTTTTAAAACCCATGCCATTTTCAGTTAGCCTTCCCTACCCATACACTACAAATGAGTGTGTGTGTGTGTGTGTGTGTGTGTGTGTGTGTGTGTGTGTTGGAATACAGTTCACAAGTGAAGTTGTATAAGTAGAATTCTGAGTGCTTGGGGAAAAAAGCACCATGAAAACAAGAGTCTTGTGATTTCAGTTTCTTTAAAACACATATTTTTTCCTGGAATGTGTTTTCATGTTCCTCCCAGGTATAGCAGATAGGAGTGTATTTAGATTACTTCTTGTTATTTGCTGGTATTATTCAATTAACAAAATTAAATGTCTATATGCCTCTATGGAAAAACAATGTTTTTGCCACATGTGACTTGCTTGTCTTTGCCATTGTATACTTTACTCATCTGATTCTTCTTAACCCTCAGAGTATAAATTGTCTGATGCTCTGAATAAAGTTGGCTACTGCATGAGACCTTAGTCCACCTTATTTTTAGGCTCCATTCTCCCAAGTCCTAATCTCTAGAGTGGCAAACATGTATGGCTAAGAATGGAAGCTCTGAGCTTCTGGCACCATGTATGTTTGCCTGATGCCATGCTCCTCACCATTGTGGTCGTGAACTCACCCTCTGAAACTGTAAACTCCCAAATAAACTTTTTTTTTTCTATAAGCCTTGGTCATGATGTCTTATCACAGCACTTGAAAGGACACTAGCCCAGTCTCCCCTGAAAGTCTCTGCACCTTGCAGGCAGTGTAAAACAACCCCAAACTGCATGCTGGAAAATGGGACAGAAAAGTGAGTATGCAGAAAGTGGGGTGTGTAAGTAGAGCATTCTTGATCTAAAATATAATACTCTTTGCGATCAGGAGTATTTCTGAATTTAATTTTTTCAGAATATTTGTATATACATAATGAAAAATTTAGGGGTTGAGGTTTCACATGTATGAACTTTGCAGATATACTCAGACAATAGTTTTTGTGTCTCCCAGTTTGACCCTGGTCTGTTACATGAGGTTAGGTGTAGAATTTTGAGATATTACATTGATTCTTAAAAACTTACTTTTACAGCGTTTCAGAGTTTCATATGAGGGGTGCTCAGTCTGTCATATGCTGTCTTTATATTCCTACAAGGGACCTTCCCTTTCTGTGCATACTATGGCAGAGAAACACTTAAAGAAATGTTCAACATTCTTAGCCATCAGGGAAATGTAAATAAAAACAATTCTAGATTCTATGCCATTGTTTTTTGATATTCATGGGAGGCCTGTTTCTCTCTGAACAGAAGTAGAGGAGTGGATGTAGGGGGTAAAGAAGAGGTAGGGGGAGGGAATTTGAGAAGAGGAGAGAGGGGAACCTGTAATCAGGATATAAAATAAATAGATAAAATAAAAAATAATTATCAGATAAATTAATGAAAAGTAAAAGCAACGTGACTTATGGAGACAGAAATGGCATGAGCCTGTAAATTTAACACTATTGCAAAATTGTTGTTGAACTATGTAAAGATGTATTATATTTGTTTATGTTGCATTTGTTTAAATATGTAAAGATATAGTGCTGTTTTATCTTGCCTGCCTAGGATACCTGATTGGTGTAATAAAAACCTGAACAGTTGATAGCTAGGCAGAGAAAGAATAGAATGGGTTGGAGGCCAGAGAGAAAAGGGGATCCAGCCAGCTAGCCAGACATAGAGGAAACAGGAAAACAGGATGGACAGCACATAGATGATGTAAACGACCCTCAGGGAAGCACATAGATTAATATTAATGTATTAAATTTTAAAAAAAACTAGTTAGAAACAAACCTAAGCTAAGAACAGGCATTCATAATTAATAACAAGTCTCTGTGTTATGATTTTGGGGGTGGCTGTCCACAAAACCTGCTACACAGTGTAAGAGTTCCTGGCATGCATGGTGCCAGGTGAAATAAGAGTTCCTGGCATGTAATGACCACGTGGTAAAGCCGACTTGGTGCTGCATACAGATGGCACACCCCTAGGTGTGGCTATGTAGATTTGAGCCCACCCCCTCTCTTAAAAAGAAGCACCATGTTGCAGCTAGCTCTCTCTTCCCCCTTTCTTCTGACTCTCTCTGTCTTCTCTCTCTCCTGCTCTTCTCAGTACCCGCCTCTCAGTAACTCTCTAAAATAAACTCTCGTGTGGCACCTGACAGTGAGTGTGTGTGTGTCTCTCCCCAGGCACAAAAAACTAACACACAGGATTGTCCACTCTCCAAACCACAGCTCCCCTCTATCTGGTATTTTGATGAGACAGTACACCCCAGTATTGTCCCTGCACCTTCCATGACTGTTTTGACCTTTGTTATGGATTCAGGTGCAGTCCTCACTTACTGGCTGAGGTTCTGCTGAAATCCAGCTCACATACCCAATCACACTTGGCATAGACTTATTCCCCAGGTCTTGGTGTGGATTCTAGACTCATGTATACCTTCACTGTGCCCCTGAGGATTTCCCTTTGGCCTTAAGTCACATTGATACTTCTGGCTTTTACTACATATACTTCCTGCCTACATTGTGTCAGAGATGCCAAATTTGATTATGTTCTTAGCTTGGCCAACCTAGGATACATCCATGGAGACCTCTGTCATCTTGCTGTTGCTCTTTTCCCGTGACTTTTTGCAGATCTCCTTTCCATGAACTTTTTATAGTCCCTCCAAAGCAGAAGCTACTATCATGTAACAGTCATACCTTTATTATAACTCTGATGTGTACTTAACCCATTACATCATCATTATCCATTTGTTTATCCATGTCAAAACTGATAAATCACCCTCGTGTGTCTCTGTGTCTCCAGATTTCCATCTAGTTATGTTAGGGCATTATGGCTGAGTTCTGTGCTCCAGGCAGAAATGACTCTTGAAATTATTCCACACAGTCCTCCAAGGAAGACCCTGGGTCTCACAGTGTGTAACTTAGCTCAGAGGAAGGGGATAGGATGAATATGCTTGCCTTATACCACAGAATGGTGCGTCTGTTGAAGCAGCTATCATTCATTACTCTGATTAAAGTAGTAGCTTGCTTTTGTTCTTTGAGTTCTTTGTGAATAAAAAAATATTTGTTAATTATAAAAATTCTCAATTTGAGAGTTCATTTATTGTTATTTTATGTATGTTGGAGTTTCATCTGCATGTATGTCTGTGCACTGTGTGCATGTGGTACCTGTGGAGGCCAGAGAGGTTACTGAATCTCCTGGAACTGTAGTTATGGTTGTGAACCATTGTTTGAGTGCTAAGAACCTAACTTGGGTCCTCTGAAAGAGCAGCTAGTGATATATATATATATATATAGTGATATATATAGTTATATGCATATAATAACTGAACTCTTTCTCTAGCCCCTATATGAGCATTCTTAAAATATGATGAAGTTACAGTACTGGGCTGGACAGCCATCTGCCCAGTGGTAAAGAGTATGTACTGCTCCTCCAGAGGACCTAAATTTAGTTCTCAGAAACACATGTTGGGAAGTTCACAAATGCTTGTAACTCTATCTCCCGTGGGTCTGAGGCCTCTGGTTTCCATAGGTAATGTGTACACATGTATTCACATATATCTCTACACATGTATGTATATGTGTGCACACATACATCTAAAAATAATGAAATAAATACTTTTAAGATTTCATTAGCTAAGGAGAGTTGTGAGCATTTAACATAAGGCTTGTTCTTGTATAGATAGAAGTCTGGGCCCAGCCACACATTATTGCCTTGCTGATAACAACCTAAGGAGATCTTCATATGATGTCACTCTGTCAGCTCAGGTGGGTCCCACAGTCAGAGACAGAGTTTATTGCCAACTTATGTCTTGCTTGCCCCTCTCTTCTTAGACTGGTGGTTCTCAATTTTCCTAATGTACTGACCCTTTAATACAGTTTTTCATGTTGTGCTGACCCTTACCCATAACATTATTTTCATAGATACTTCATAACTAATTTTGATACTGCTATGAATTATAATGTAAATATCTGTGTTTTCTGATGGTCTTAGATGAAAGAGTTGTTTAATCCCCCAAAAGGGTCATGACCTACAGGTTGAGATCCACTATCTTAGAAGCTTTCTTTTGGGGAATACAATGGATGGAGCACCCAGCTTTTATGTTCATGGTTAATATGAATTTGTTTCTGCTATTTCTTACTTAATATTTGGAATCCAAGGAGGAGGGAGCCAGAAAAAGGTCCATTTTTCTTCTGGGAGATGTTGATTGACTGCCAGCCTGAGGGCAGGGTTAGTGAACAGTTTAGACTTACTCTTTTTTTCTCGTATAAAAAAATACACAAACTCAGAGATGGAAGAGGCCAAGGCACTGTGCATGGGTTTCTCACTGATTAAAAATATCATAATGGACTCAGATTGTGTTTTGCGTGTAATTCTTAAGAACTTGAAATATCTCATTTCGAAGAGCATTGATCAAATAATGGAGCACAGTTTAGGGACAAACACCAAAGTCAAGGCAACTGGATGTCAAGATTTCTATAAATACGGTTCCTTTCATCTTCCAGAACAATTCAAGGGGGCCGAGGGGGAGGGCTCTCCATTATCTGTTGAGTAAAGTTTCCTAGAGGCTTATAAATTGCATCTAACACCCCAGTTTTGCAGGCCCCATGTCTAACTCCCCTCTTTTCTGATGTACACTGTTCTCTTTCCTCAGTTTACCCATTGGGTCTCACTAAACTGAAGAGCATCCTGTGGATATCCTGGCTTCTCAGTGCCTGCAGGGAAAGGTTGGTAGTTGTCCCCTTACATCCCTGAAACTCTCTTCCTGTCTCATGGAAGTCTGTTCCTAGGCAGAAAGGAGAAGACTTGGCTATGGAGAAAGTGACTTTCCTTTGTCTTTTCTCATTCTTCTCTCAAAGCATTATGTTGGCTGCCTTTTGGGTCAAAAGATAAAAACTGGAGAGCATGTGATCCTGGTGAGACTGAGTTATCTCAAGTTAACCTACTCCTATTCCAGGCAAGAATATGTGGTGGGAATGTTCTTCTGTGTGCTGTGAAAATCATTCTGTAAATAAAGGAACTGTTTTGGCGTGTGTCAGGCACCATAGAAGAAGTAAGCAGGGGAAATTGAGGTTCAGATAGGAGGAGAGCCGAGTGAGACAGACTCCATCTGCTGCCAAAGAAGAAATATGTAAGGGAGCCAGGTGAACTACGGGCACAACCACATGACAAAACAGATTATTCTCTTTGTTTTTATTGTATTGATTTCAGCCCTAAGTTTGATTATTTCCTGCCATCTAATCCTTCTAGGTGAGTTTGCTTCTAATTGTTCTAAAGCCTTTAGGTGAATTGTTAGGTGTCTTGTGTGAGATTTCTTTTGGTTTTTCCATATAGGCCTCTAGTGCTATGAATTTTCCTTTTAACACTGCTTTCATTGGGTTCCATAAGTTTGGATATGTTGTGGATTCATTTTCATTAAATTCTAGGAAGTCTTTGATTTCTTTCTTAACTTCTTCCTTGGGCAGAGATGGTTCAATATAGAGATGTTCAGTTTCCATGAGTTGGTAGGCTTTCTGTGATTTTGGCTGTTGTTGAATTCTAACTTTAGACGATGGTATCTGATATGATACAAGGGGTTATTCCCATTTTTTTAGGTATCTATTGATATTTGCTTTATGACCAAGTATGTGGTCAATTTTAGAGAAAGTTCCTTGGGGTGCTGAGAAATATGTATATTCCTTTGTGGTTGGGTGGAAGCTTCTGTAAATATCTATTAAGGCCATTTGCTTCATAGCATCTGTTAGACCATTTATTTCTCTGTTGAGTCTCTTTCTTGTTGACCTATCCAAGGGTAAAAATGGGGTATTAAAGTCTCCTGCTATTAGAGTGTGACATTTGATGTGGGGTTTACTCTTTAGTAGTATTTCTTTTACATGTGTAGGTGTCCTTATATTAGGGGCATAAATATTCAAGATTGAGATCTCATATTGGTCAATTTTTCCTGAGATGAATAAGTAATGACCATCCTGATCTCTTTTGATTGATTTTAGTTTGAAGTCTACTTTGTTAGATGTTAGGATGGCAACATCAGCTTGTTTCTTGGGGCCATTTGATTGGAAAAATCTTTTCCAAACTCTTTACTCTTAGCCTGTGTCTGTCTTTGGAGTTGAGTGTTTCTTGCATGCAGCAGAAGAACGGCTTCTGTTTTTGTATTCTTCATGTTAGTGTGTGTCTTTTTATAGGTAAATTGAGTCCATTGATATTAAGGGATATTAGTGACCACTGATTGTTATTTTCTGTTATTTTTGGTGGTAGCTTATGTGTATTTCCTTACTTTGGGATATTTTTCTGAGGGATTATCAATTGTTTGTAGTTTCATGGGTATATCTGGGTTCCTTAGGTTGGAGTTTTCCCTCTAGTGCTTTCTGCAGGGCTGGACTTGTGGATTGGTATTGTTTAAATCTGATTTTGTCATGAAATATCTTACTCCATCGATGGTGATAGTTTTGCTGGATATAGTAGTCTGGGTTGGCAGTCATACTCTTTTAGTGTTTGCATAACTTCTGACCAGGACCTTCTTGCTTTCATTGTTTCCATTGAATGAATAGTCTGGTGTTATTCTGATGGGTTTGCCTTTATAGGTAAGTTGGCCCCTTTCATTGCAACTCTCAATATTTTTTCTTTGTTCTGTATGTTTTGTGGCTTGATTATTATGTGGCAAGCAGACTTTTTTGGGGGCCTAATTTATTTGGTGTTCAGTAAGCTTCTTGTATCTTTATAGGCATTTCCTTCTTTAGGTTGGGAAAGTTTTCTTCTATGATTTTGTTGAATATATTATCTTTGCCTTTGAGCTGGAATTCTTCTTCTTCTATGCCTATTATTCTCAGGTTTGGTCTTTTCATGGTGTCCCAAATCTTTTGAACATTTTGTGTTATGGCTTTTTTGGTTTTAGTGTTTTCTTTGACTGATGTATCTATTTATACTATTGTACCTTCTACTCTAGAGATACTCTCTTCCATCTCTTGGATTCTGTTGGTTATGCTTGTTTATTTCTTCAGATTTTCTATTTCCTCCTTTGCCTTGTTTTGTGCCTTCTTTATTGCTTCTATTTCAATTTTTAGTTCCTGGAATGTTTCTTTCATTTGTTGGTTTTTCTTTTCTTTGTTTTCTTTCAAGTATTTGTTCATTTCTTCCATTTTTTTGTTTGTATTTTCTTCTATTTCTTTAAGGGAATTTTTTATATCCTCTTTTAAGGCTTCTATAATCTTCATAAGGGCATTTTTAATGTTGTTTCCTTCTGCTCTTCATTGCTCTGTTCAGATCTTGGTATTATAGAACTACCAGCTTCTTTTTGGCACATGTGACCACTTCCTAAATATAACACCAGTAGCACAGACAATAAGAACAACAATCAATAAGTGGGACCTCCTGAAACTGTGAAGCTTCTGCAAGGCCAAGGACACAGTCAATAAGTACAAAAGACAGCCTACAGAATGGGAAAAGATTTTCAGCAATCCTACAAGTGACAGAGGACTGATCTCTAAAATATATCAAGAACTCAAGAACCTAGAGCCCCCAAACCTAAATAATCCAATTAAAAAATGGGGTTCAGAACTAAAATGGAATTCTTAGCACTAGAATTACAAATGGCTGAAAGGCACTTGAAAAAGTGCTCAACATCTTTAGCCATCAGAGAAATATAAATCAAAACAATTTTGAGATACTACCTTACACTTGTCAAAAGATTAAAAACACAGATGAAAGCCTATGCTGAAGAGGATTTGGAGAAAGGGGAACACTCCTCCATTGTTGGTGGGAATGTCAGCTTGTTCAGCCACTCTGGAATGCAGTATGGTGATTTTTCAGAAAACTGGGAATCAATCTCCCCAAGGATCCAGCAATACCACTTTTGGGTGTATACCCTAAAGATGCACATTCGCACTCCAAAGGCATTAGCTCAACTATAGTTATAGCAATATTACTTGTAATTGCAAGAACCTGGAAATAACCCAGATACTCTTCAACTGAAGAATGGATTAACAAACTATGGTTCATCTACACAATGGAGTACTACTCAGCAGTAAGAAAAAATGATATCCTAAAATTCACAGGCAAATGGATAGATTTGGAGAATATCCTCCTGAGTGAGGTATCACAAACTCAGAAAGATAAGAAGGGGATGTACTCACTCATTAGTGGACTTTAAACAAAAAATAAAGAACATCAAAGCTGCAAACCATAACCACTGAACACCTGGAGATCTGAAGGAACTTAAGAGAGACATCTAGGGAATGCCCTCAGGAAAATAAATAGAGAAGATCTCCTTAGCTAACTGGGAGCATAAAAGGCTGCAACCAAGAAGAGGTGGGAACACATCAGGAGAGAAGAAGATGATTAAGTGAGAGAAACAATAAAGAGGGAGAGAAAAAAAGAGTTGGAGATGAATAGAAATGGGTTGAATTAAGATGAAAAAGCTAGCTACCAATGTGTCTGAGACATAGGTCAAACAGGATGAAATTAATATAGCATATGAGTCATTTTTAGGGTAAAAGTGGCCGTGGGCAGATCAGACCTCTGACCCAGACAGGGTCAGAAATCTCATACAACAAGAATAGATTTGCAAGAGACACTGTATTTTTCTCATCACCATAAAGAGTTTAATTCCCATTTATGGAAAAGCAAGCCCAACTCTAGAATTCTATTTAGGGGGCTTCTCCTCTGCAGTTAATGCCACTTAAAGAGTCAGTTCCCTCCATACTTAAGTGTTCATTACTTAGCTCATAAGTTGACTAACAGTTAATCAAAGAGGAGACTATTCCAGATGACTTAATCACAGCAGCAACTTACAACTGGGTCTAGATTTCAGAGAGAGAAAGCCACAGATCTGAAGTGCAAGAGAGCTCTGTCTTGTTCCATTTAAGGTAGAAGAACCATGGGATAAGGAAGGTAAGTGGTCTGTGGAAGCTGAGCGCTGTCCTCATTGGCAGGACTGGAGCTCAGGCTAAAGTCTCAGGATCCTAGTTTAGGCCAAGTGATTTTGGAAAGGAATTCTTCTCCAGAACTTATGGAAAGACATTGTCCCGGCTGGGTTTTTGTCAACTGGATACAAGCTAGAGTTATCTGGAAGGAGGAAGCTTCAGATGAGAAATTGTCTCTGTATAGGCAGCCTAAAGGGCATTTTCTTAATAATTGATGGTGGGCAGTGCCATCCCTGGGCTGGTGGTCCTGGGTTCTATAAGAAAGCAGGCTGAGCAAGCTATGGGGAGCAAGCCAGTGAGCAGCACTCTTCCATGGCCTCTGCATCAGCTCCTGCCTCCAGGTTCCTGCCCTGACTTCCTTTTTTAATGAACAGTGATGTGGATGTATAATCCAAATAAACCCTTTCCTTACCAAGTTGCCTGTGGTCATGGTGTTTCATTACAATAGTAACCCTAACTAGGACAGAAAATGATACCAGCATAATTGCTGTGACAGAACTGAGCATGCTTTGGGGGAGGATTGTGGAAGGACTTTGGACTTGAAAATCCACTGAATATCAAGAGCGTAGTGGAATGTTCTGTAGGAGCTTGGGAGATAAGAATGTTGAGAACAGTGAAGAGATGCAGGCCTGCCTTGTGAAGTTTCAGAGGGAAGTTTATTTCAGGGCCACTTACAATTTTAAATTAAGATTCTGTCATTCTGGTCATCTGGGACTGAAGAAGCATCCAAGATTAAAAAGAGACCAGCACTGTTGAAAACCTTTGCATTTTTGGGACAGTTGAATCTGGTTAGTTGAAGCTAAGCAATTGGTGGTGATTAAGAAGAGACTACATCATTGTGATGAGATCTTCTGCAAAGTGTTTCCTCAGAAGCAGTACACAGAAGCTGTGTTCTGAAGGTGGCCAAGGTTGTACCTCAAACTGGCAACTAAACTTGGTAGTCTAAGAGTCACCCAGGTTTTGAAGATGTGAAGGGGTCATAGAGAGCACCTGAGGCTTGGCAGTGTGAGAGGCCAGGGGAAGATATTGGTTAATGTGCAGCCTTGGTAGCAGTTTAAGGTTCAAGATTAAATGGTTCACACAGAGAATTTAAGGTGTGGCATCATGAAGGGAGCCCAGGAGACACTAGAGATTAAAGGGCAGCTCAGTTATAGCGAGACATCCTAGTGTTTTGGTGATGACAGTACATGGGCTGAGCACTAAGAACAGCAGCAGCGGTGGAGTGAAGTCTGATCTTAGACAAGCTGTGTATTTTTCAGAGAACAGAGCTGGAGAAATGACTCAACGCTCCTGGAGGAGCCCAGAATATCATGAGTGAACCCAAGATATTGGACATTGAGTTATTTACTGTTAGAGTTTGGTTTTGCTTGGTTCAAATTATGAATGTGCCCTGATTCTTGCTTCTTGAAGTAAGAGAGTTCTTAAATTATTTTTGATTTTATAGGATCCCACAGTTGAGAGATTTTCAGCTTGAGACATAGAGAGAGAAAGAGAGAGACTTATGTGCACAGACATAGACACACATACATAGACACACATACAGACACAGATACACACACATACACACATGCAAAGACTAATTTTTGATGCTGGCAGAGTTGCATAGACAGCGATTCCTTTGTAAAGGCATTGGGAAAGGGTCACTGGACTCGTCAGACTCCCTGTGGCTCATAGCCTGTGAACCAAACAACCTGATTCTAAGAAGCAGCTGTCAAGTTCTGTAAGTTCTTTTAGATTACACACCCAGAACTCCAGAGTCTCGGAGAAACTCCCAAAGAGCCACGTTTAGGCCCAACACTGTACTCCTTTGAGCCACTGGCTTCCCACATAGCAAGAGAAAAGTTGAGATTCTCTACTGAGGCCACCACAGCCATGCCATGGCTTCAAGGCAGCAAGCCATCTGCAACGTGTCTAGAAAGGCAAGAGCGTGCTATCCTCTTTCTGGTCTCTAATTTATTGGCAGAGAAATGTTAAGTAGACTTTTTAAAAAGAGTTACCATATTGCAGAAACAGATTGAAGGAAGACGGATTTGGGGAAATAGAATTTGCTGTAGGAGAGAATCCAGGCCTTGATAGGGAAGGCACGTGGGCTGTGTTACAGCCCATGCTGCCTCTCTAAGTAAAGTTTCTCTACTGGAAAGAACCTTGACACCGGTGACATTTCGTGAACAATTACTTTGAGAAAAATCTTGTGATACATGCTTTTATAAAATTAATTCTTTCATTCCACTTTTACCAAATGTATGAGTTCATTATTATTATAATTCTAATGTGATAAGTGGGGGAAAGGTTATCTTTCTAAGGTTGTTGCATGACGAATGCTTGATGGAGTTGGAACTTGGAACTGTGCTTTGTCAGACTCCAAGCCTCAGAAATACTTAAAAGGAGGCCAAGCTTTATTGTTCAGAGCAACTCACTAATACTATGTATGCCTTGAATTATATTTTCCTCAAATTTATGTGCTGAAGCAATGGTTCACATATAATTGTTTTTGGAGGCAGTGATTGAAAGAAGTCTCATGGGTAGAGTTCTAATCCAATATGATTTTTATAAGGATGACAATTCTGTCTTTATTTTTAATGAGGAAGCAGGTTGAGGGTATATTTAGCTCAGCTGTAGAGTATTTACCTAATTGTACAGAGTCTTGTGTTTGATTCTTAGCATCACAGACTGTAACAGCAGCACAAATAACAGTAACAATAAACATCAACAACAAATCCAGCAAGAAGCAGAAGACCCTACCAGTACCTGTGGCTGGTGAGTGTATAGAAATGACCACCTCAGAGCTCAGCATAAATGGAGCCTCCTGAAACCCAGAAAAGGAGGCTTCAGGAGGTCAAACTTAGGGACACTTTGATATTAGATTCCTAGCCTGAGAGCTGCAAGAAAACAAATTTCTGCTTCTTTAGTCTGTCAACATCTGACATTTGGTGATGGTAGCCCTGGAAATACATGCTACCACCATTGGCAGCATGGGTAATATTTTATTTTCCCTTGACTTTGATTACATGATAATACAAATTGGTTGGTAGAACCTATATGAGTAGAGAATGGATGATATTCAGATATTCCAGCATGCGTTCATCTGCTGGTGCTGTATGAAGGCCCATGAGAGAATGTTTCTAGAAGCATGTGATGCACAGAAAACAGTCTCATGCATGGAGGAGAGGGGGTTGGACAGACCCTGACTAAGTGAGTCAACCCTTAGAAACAGTTCATAACCAAGTCTCCTTCTTCCTGAAAACTGACCCCTAGACCCACAGTGGTCAATAATCATTACCTTAAGCTCCCGAGATTTAGGGGATTTTGTGAAATAGCATTACTGTGGTGGTAACTAACATAATAACCAATATCAGAAGAGGAAACTTCATAGTTTTTGCAAAATCATTTTTCTGATCATTCACTTGGGGGAGAAATCAGAATGTAAGAAGGTGAACAAATGTTAGCTCTAAGAATTCTTCTAGCAATTCTAATTAGGAGACTTTATATTTCTTTAAATACAAATAAAGTGGAATTGCAATTTCAATTCTATCTATTCCAGAACAATATCTGTGGAAAGGTGCTGGGTGGTGATCAGGAGAGGGAAAGAGAAGGAAGGGTAGGCTGTTGGATTGCTTCCTGCTTAATTCAACTGACTTGGCTCTGATACTAGCTAGCTATGGACACAGTGGAATGGGTGTGGTCCTAGTCCCCAGATCTGGAAGGACCTTTTCAAGATATTACAGGATGAAGGACTTTTCTCAGTACATACACTGTAGCTTGACACTGGAGTCTTGGGTACCAGTTCCATTTCCAGGCTTTAGAATTTCCTTGTCTTTTGACCCAAGAAAAAATTCTTAAGCCTTTTGAGTATTTATTACTTTACCTGGAAAACAAGGGCAATGGCAATGCATCCTTTCCAGTATAAAGCTTTCTGTAATTCTGAAATTCATATTAAATTGAAGTCTTTGCTCCAGAAATATGTCACAGATGGAGTAATCTGTGTAATCTTAGGATAGTTCATTTATCTAACCTGCCTTTCTCAGTAACACAGGACTCTAAGCCCCAAGTTAGGATGGAACAAGATAAAAGCTTTACAAAACCTATACGTGGAGAATAGACAGTCCCAGCTGCTCAGGTCTTAAGATGACATGCAGTCTGGGGGCCCAAAGAGAAGACTGGAGTCACACATTCCACATAAGAAATCACCCAGCAGATGACGTGTCGTTGTGCAATGTGCTCTGCCTCGTTTCCATTGGTGGGTCTAGATTAACCAGCTGCACCAGGAAGCCTGCTGCTGACTGTCAGCACAAATCATCATGAACAGTTTCTGAGGTGACATTTCCTTACATCAGGTCCTAATCTAACCTCCCCTTCTGGAGCCACAAAGAATGAATGCCATGCTTTCCCCATAAAGACTTTAGTATCTGATATCAGCCCTTATGCTTTCTACTTTCATGGTACCCCCTTTCCCAGTATTCATTCAGCTGGTGTGATGGTCTGACAGCATCTCTGGGTTCTTTAGATATTAAGAAGTAGAAATTCAAGATAAGCTGAGCTCTTTATTCTATATGTTACTCAATGCAGTTTTTACTGAGTATGCTTAATGATGACTGGACAGCAATGAAAACAGAGTCCACCCACAGAGAACTTGCACCCTGGTGTTGAAATATGGATTCACCTCAGTAGATGAATACACACAGTTCAAGTAAGAAAAATTGTGCGGAAAATGAAGTAGAATTGAAGTATAGGGGGTCTGGGAAGAATGCTGTGGGCACGCATGGTTGTCTCCTATGACTGAGAGGTCAGAGGTAGGGCCTGATTCTGTTCCCCATCTTCTGCTGTCTAGCTTTGGGGTAGACAGGCTTTCCTCTTTGAGTCTGTCTGTGGCCTCTCATTTATATTCAGAATAAGCCTTGGCTTATCCTTCCACCAGCAGATGCTCTGAGCTTTACCAAGATAGAGCCACCTCAAATTCCTGTGTGCAGAATATCATTGATGAGTTTCATTCTTGATTTATTACCACATGAACTTTCAGAGGAATATGGCCAGTCCTCAAATTAGAAGTGTGCTCCATGTCACTAAAAGCCTTACCATAGGGTATGGACTTAGTGATGACACCTATTGGGAAATTGTGGTGCCCACTGTAGAGACCAGGGCAGGGCCATGTTGATTTCTGTTTACAACCTCTGTCTTAAGTAGGTCATACCTTAACAGAAATAGCAATTTAACCTGGCCCAAATCTGTCATTAGTGAGACCATGGGAAAAGATGTATTACAAGAGTCAATCTGAAGTAATCAGAATACAGGACATCTCTTCACTTCTCAGTTTCTAACAACCTTACCTGTCTGGTCCTCAGGACTCAGTACTTCTTCTTTTGGCAGAATATAGTTTTGTTTTGTCCTCATGTGACTTGATTTAGCTAATGTATGGCAGCAGACCTGAAACCTACAGAGGGTGGGGATACACACATGCATTGGGGTTCCTATTGTGCTCTGCTGCTACCCTGAGAATAATGTGCCTAGGACCCTGTATTTGTTACATGGGACAGAAGAGAAAATTATGAAGCAGGGACTAACAACCCACATGAGCCATGTCCACATCCCTGGTATGTAAGTGCTACTCATTTGTTCTCTCCAGGCCTAGCAAGACCCAGATAATCATCTGACCCCACCACCTCCAGCCCAGGACGTGAATAAGGGCTCTTGTGGTGTGCCTTGAGGTTTGCCCAGTGGTTCAAGAGGTAGTCTCATTGTGATGAAAGATGGGAGGCACTGGCTTGAAAGGTAAGTATTTGTTGAGATAAGAATGTTCTAAATTATTTTAGTTTATGCCCACTTGATGTAAGACAAATGTGGTAGAGTTTGTTATAAAGGTTTGAACTTTGGGAATGTTTAAAAAATCAGGATGAGTAAAGAGAATAGTCCATGAATCTTAGTCCTGGCAGGTGTGAGATGAAACCAGACAGAAGCGGGGACAGAGGAAGCCAATGGCCAGGGTAGGGAAAGATGTGTGTGGCTTTCCTGAGCATGTTCTGGATACTCTCTGGTGTGGATATTGCTTAGAATGTGCTGAGAGATGAGATTCTCATGAGTGAAGGAACTTCTCATGGGGAAAGAAAGGTGTAGTTACACCACGGTGCTAATAGACACAACATTTATGGAGGGGGTTAGTAAGGTCTCTTAGAGAACCAGTAAGCTAGGGAGCATTCCAAGGTCTTGAAGAAGCCAAGACAGGCCAGCCTGTGGGTCACAGATGCTGGAGACATCATAGTATATTCCTAGTAGAACACTGGAAGTAGGAATATCTTCTCCTTGTGGACACCACTCTGTGACACCAGAAAGCCCCGTCTCTCTGTGGTATGATCCAGAGAATATTTACAGAATGTCAGGTAATTACAAGACACTTGACACCCACATCCCACCCACCCAACAGCACACATGAAAGGACTAGATGGAGTCCATGTATGGGGCTTCAGAAATCAAGAACGATAAAATGCTTCATGTTTTGAGGCTCAGAATGTCTTACATTCAAAGTCACACCTTAAACTAAAGTTATTTTTCTTTCTGTATAACCTAATTGGGAAGGAGCTATGACAAACAGTAGACTGAAGACTGAACTAGGTCTTGTCCATTGATGGGTGCTATTCCTAAGCAAATCCATTCCTATTCAGAAAGTCCTTTCCTACACCTATATATTATAGAATATGGCCTGTACTTTCTTCCAGGGGTTTCAGGTTTTGCACTGAGATCTTTGATCCATTTAGAGTTTATTTTTGTGTGTAAAGATAAAAATAGGGGTTTAATTTTACTCTGTATATCTAGTTGGAGATGATTTATTTTCTCCAGTGTATGTTTTTGATGCTGTTGTCAAATATAAAATGGCTATAGTTACATCTGCTCATGTTTATATCTTCTATTCCCACCCCACATTGGTCTGTGTGTCTATTTTGTGCTAGTATCATTTTGATTTTATTACTATAGCTCTGAAATGTGTCTTGAAATATGGAATGGTAATTTCTCCAGTATTGTTCTTTTTGCTCAGGATTGCTTTAGTTTTTGGGGTCTTTCATGAAGACAATTAGGGCATACCCTTTATAGATATGAACAGAATGATTAGAGATGGCTCTTCCTTCTATAGTAGCAACAGACTCAGTGCTATTTCTTTTCAGTATCTGAACCATTGACTTGTAGGTAAATCTTATACGAGGTGAAGCTTGAAGGGAATGGCTTACCACTGGTAAGGAGAAAGCTAGCCACACCCCTTTGTCAGTATTGCTAGCAGTAGAGTAGGTTAAGGGAGTTCAGATGTGTGTGTGCTTTGGAAATTCTTCATAGAAGGAGGACATAAAACAACATGTATGTGAGCTGGGAGTGTGCACTGTCCTGGCAAAGAACATGGGCTGAATTCCCAGCACCCACTGCAAAGACAGGTTGTGAACTGCACATGGGATTAGTTCCATCCTCCTTCCTCTCTTTAGTTTCCACTTACCTTCTGGCCATGAATTTTCACTCAGGAATTGAAAGTATCTAGCTAGATAACAATGAAATTATATATACATGTTCTAGTACGAAATCATTTTAAACACTGACAATCAAATGCCCAGGAGGAGTTAACAAGTTTACATTTTAAATGGCAGAAGGACCAGGAAACCTTTCAGAGGCTTGTGCCCATGGGTGTAGGCTACTGGAAGCAAACCAGGAGTCTAGAGCCTAGAACATCAATCTAAACAATGACCCTCAGCACATTAACTTCTCTCTTAGTAAACAATTCAACATCACATTCAGAAGTCCTGCCTTCTCTTCCTGATCATTCCGTACTCTCCTTAACTGGCAAAATTAAACAGAGGGAAATATCACAGAATAGAAATGGAGAATAGAAATCATGAATGAACAGGTTGATGATGCGGGAACCTAGAAAGAGCTCCTAGGTCTGCTGGGCTATTGTGGAAGAAGGATCTGAGACAGTTGGACATCAGATTGGGCTGGAAGAAAAGAGGCTCCACCCCAATTCAGGCCATGTAATGTCTTGACTGACCTCAAGGTAGGGAAGGATAGAGTTGCCCGCTGGAATGGCCATGAGCTGGACCCTAGAGGAACAGAGTCTTTGGTTTCTCAGGATAGAAAACTCAGGCAGGGCAGAGCTGCTACTAGAAGTTGTCATGTAACTGTACTCCCATTGGCTGAAAGGCCAGGCCTTCCTTAAAGGAGAGCCTAGCCATGAGTTTCTAGACCACACCAAAGCCTGGTGGATAGAGATGGTCACTGCTTTCAGTTGGCCATTCCTTTAAGTCATTGCTGGCACTGATGTGTCAGGGAGAATCCCACAGAGGACAGACTGACTCCGAGACAGAGCAGACTCAGTGCAGCGAGCTTCAGCCCTGCACCTGGAAGCAGCAGTGTGGAGAAGCTAACTCATTTTGTAAAGTGTCTTTTGCAAAGCATGAGAACCTGAGTCCCATCCCCATAAACTGTGTCAAAAGGCTGGATGTAGTGGTTCCTATGCATAATTCCAACACTAGGAAGGCAAAGACAGACATATGCGTGTGTGTGTGTGTGTGTGTGTGTGTGTGTGTGTGTGTGTGTGTGTGTGAGAGAGAGAGAGAGAGAGAGAGAGAGAGAGAGAGAGAGAGAGACTGACCAGTTAGGGTAGTCTTTTTAGCACATCCCAGGTCTCGTTGGTAGAATCTGTTTCAGAAAATGGATAGGGGACTTTAGGGATCCTAAAGCTGTAGTTGATCTCTGACCTAGATAGCATGCATGCATACATATATGCATTTACACCAGCATGCACACATTGCTCTTGGGCTTGGGGATTGCAGTTTCTAGCCATGGAATCTGGGCAAGTGTTACAAATTCTCTTTTTCTTCCACATATAAAACCAGGATCTTGTCCTCTCTGTCTCCCTCTTTCTATTTTCTAAGACACATTTATTGTCTTGCAGTGAAATGTAGATCACCCAAACCACTGATAACTTCAAAGATCCTGGTGTGGGGCAAGTGACAGCACAGTGTACACACATCATAGTAGATGCCAGTGGAGGCTCATGTACAAAGGTTTTAGTGTCAGAAGCAGGAGAAATCAGTTATTCCTTGGAAAGTATCACCATGAATGACACATGAACAAAAAGCCTGTGAAGTGAACAGTGGACAAATTGGGGCCCCGATGGGATAAACTAAAGAAACTCAGTACTGAATATCCTGTGCACAGTCTGTGAAAACAAGTCAATTTGTTATTGACTCATCAATTTGAGGAATGTGCAAGTCTTCTGATTGCTGGGTATAGGGCCAGATCAGTGGGAAATGAGTGACAGAAATGAGCAGCCATGCCTGGGGACCTTCAGAATGTGCATACGAATCCCTTAAAATGTTTGGAGTTCTTAGAAGCTAGAGAGCCAGAATCCAACCCAGTACAACAGAATTGGATTCTGTTGAGAAAGAAATACCCATAAATGAGGCATGGTAAAAAGAGGGGTGGCAAAACCAGTGTAGAATTTCAGTGCTGGAGGCACCAAGACAATGTACTGAGGCTTCAGATGCTGCGAGAAGGCTGAGCTCAGTGACAATCCAGACTGTCCATGGAATTGAGGGTAGTGGATCAGTGGTGGAGGAAGTGGAGGGCGGTATTTAATGGGGGATTTAAGAAGACCCTGAGAAAGCTTTGAGGATTGTAAAGAGTCATGGCACAGAAGCATGGGTTTCCAATGGAGGGATGCAGGGTCTTTGCTTTGTGCTGATGGAGGCAGGGTGTGAGGTGAGGACAGACATTCACCACTGCAGATTCACAGCTTCTCAGTTGGCATTCAACAGATAACAGAACATCAGCATTTTAAATAGACACCTCTGTGCTCATGATGAATTTATTTTTAACACTCTTACATCCTCATCTCAAAATTAGCTTCTAGTGAGCTCCAAAAGATTTTTCTGAAATTTGTCACTTAGGACCATAAATAAAATTAGGAAAAAGAAAGAATGTGAAGGAGGAGCTCGAAGTCATGGGTCAATGCTGGGTGGAAAGAAATAGTCCTGGTGGAAAGAAATAGAACTGGATGGCAGTGCTGGACCAGGAAATGTATTTACCAAGGCAAGAAGTTTTAATCTTGGAATCTGTTTTGGGTAGTGTCAACTGCGGTACAGCTTCTAGCAGAACAAAATGGGCTTCACAACTAATAGTTTTATCCTGTAAAAAGAAAAGGAAACTAATAAAATACAATAAGAGAAGTATGGTTGCTGAGAAAACCATAGCTAGAGGCTATTTGAGCATTCAATAAATCCTTATAGGTGGAAACATGGTATACTGAAGGTGAGCCTGGCTGTGCATGGCAAGGAGCAGGCTGGTGGTGAGATTGAGGGGTCTCTGACTCTATGTCACTGGAGGTATCTCCTAAGATATTAACATAGTTCAATGCAGACACCCAGAGAGGGGTCTTTTAATATGATGCATCCAGTGGCCATGTCATCATAAGTAAAACTCAGCACTTGGTCACTTTGTGTGAGTTTCCACCTCACCATGGATTACTTCCCCAGCTTGGCGTGCTCTTTTCCAGATAGCCACATGGCTGCTGCCCTTCTTCTTCTTCTTCTTCTTCTTCTTCTTCTTCTTCTTCTTCTTCTTCTTCTTCTTCTTCTTCATCTCTAGACTATGCATGCTCCCTGTGAAACCTTCTCCACAGACCACATTTACTCCACATATAACTGGTTCTGATATCCCTCCTCCCTGCATTATCCTTATTTCTTCCCCATAGTACTTATCATAATATATTTTTATTAAATTTTAGTTGCTCCAAGTATCTAGTTTGTCTGTTTTATTTATATAATTATTTTCATTTTTTAATGTATATGTTATGTGTCTGTGTATGTGTCTTCAGAGGCCAGAAGAGAGCATCAGATCCCCTGAGCTGGCGTTACAGGTTGTCCTGAGCTGTCTTATATGGGTGCTAGGAACCAAACCCAGTCTTCTTCTAAAGCAGTGCTTACTTCTAACTACTTAGCCATCTCTCTAATCATGATTTTTCCTGCTTTGATAACTGCCACATTCCAATACACAGCAGCGTGCTTGGCACATAGACCTTCTGTAAATATTCTCTGCATGGCTGGAGAGATGAATTTTGGGTCCATGTTAACTTTCAGGCCTCTTCATTCACCAAGTAGTGTTTTTTGCTCAGCAGAAGGCATGCAAAACCAGCTGAGAGCCGTTCAAAGGTGACCTCATCATTCTTAGCCTACTCTTAGGGCTTCCTGGGTCTCTACTCTACATCTTCTCTCTGCCATCACACAAGTTTGTCCTTGCAAATGTCTGACAGCCTGTAGGCGGGAAACATTACTAAAATCTGTAACTATTTGGAACACCAGCATCTCAACAGAGCCTGCAGAAACCTGGAGAGTGGATCTCATCTTGCCAGAACTCAGAAAGTATGACACCAGGTAGCCTGATGGGTTCTTTTCCTCTGCTTATTAAAGAATTAAAAGACAGGAGAATAGGTCAGAGCAAAATGAAAGTGAAGTTTATTGGGAAGTCTTATAGACTTTCCAATAGAGAGGGGACCCCAGAGCCAGGAGCCCACCAACTCTAAGGGACCCTGTTTTTTTGGGGGGGTTGAGTTACTCCCTCTTGGAAGTTTCCTCTTTTTCCCTGTTGGACTGAAGGTATTCATAGGATTCTTGTGGTGAGGGGATTGGATCCCCTGTGTCTGCCTCAGAATAGGAACCTCTGCATCGGAGCATGAGTTCAGAATCAGCCACTGGCTGGCTGGGGTTAATGAGCCCCCAATACTCCAATTTTCTTCATGGTGTAACAGAGAAAGAGAAACTTGCTGCTGGCAGAAACAAATTTTTCACTTATTTGGGGAAATGGAACTTACTGTAGAGACTCACCATGTTCTCTTTTCTCTCCTCTAAGGATTCATATGACACATAGTGAGCAGGCTTGCAGAGGCTAGGTGGGAACCTTAGCTTTATGCTAAGGCTTTGCATATATTGTCACACATGTTGATTGGATGTAGGTCTGTCCACTGTCATGAATTCTACTTCGGATCACATTAGACACTCACAAATACTGTTTCCCATGGGTTGTCGGGTAAAAGAGTGTTAAGCTTATAATTTGGATTCAAGTTTGTTAAAATTCCTAGTTCTGCTCCATCACATCAATTCTTTTTGAATTATAAATTGTGGGGGAAACGACACTCTGATACACAGCTCGTGACAAGAGTGTGTTACCTTTTGTTCTTTTTCTGCAGTCAACTGCACACTTCCAAGAGATGTTCTCCCTTGCTCTGGCTGCAG